>CM061055.1:37582859-37738246 GCA_030762865.1 Paraleonurus japonicus
AGTGTTGCATGTGTTGCAAGATTTTACAAGGAAGAATTGAAGATTCGATAAGGCAAAGAAGAGAGGGTTGAAATACAACGAGAATCAATCGAATCGCAGCTCGGGAGTTCAAGTTACAAACGTTTGAGCAACAACTAGTCCAACTCGACTCGAGCTGCTGAAGAACTCAAGCCGAGTCATGCAGAACTCGACCCCGAGTTGGTGCAACTCGAGCCGAGTTGACTCTGGGCCCTGCGCGATTTTTGTTGAGTTGTTCGTTTTTTAAGGACTTATTTACAATTCTTAATATTTTTACCTAGCCCCCTCGTATAATACCTCTTATTTCAGATGTTTAAAGAAGATATCCAGTAGCTAGAAGATCAATTAGCATTTTCCTTCCCTTTTTCCAAACACTTAGCATAGTTTTGCATTAGCTCTTAGATTTACTATCAAAATAGTTAGAATAGCTAGTTTCTTTCAATTTGCTCATTGTATTTACTCATCTCAAGCTATAGCATCAAGTTTTGTAAGACTCTTGCAAGTTTATTTAAACCAAAGAGGATTAAGGTTATATTGTTCTATCTCTTCATCTTATTTACTATTTCATTGTGTTTTAAGCATTTTATTGTTATGGGTCTTGTGTATTTCATCTTTTTCATCATGGTTATGCTTTTATTCGCCATGTGCTAACCTTGTTATTGCTTGGGTAAAATTATAAATTGATGACTTTGATTTGCATGTTATTGGGTGTATATGTTTCTATTGTTGGGCTTTGCATATATCTTGAGATTGATTATTGCTATTAGTTTAATTTATTGTGTTTGTATGTTGCAACGAGAGTTGGATGTGCTTATTTGGTTATTAAGTGAATGTTTTAATTGATTGCTTAAAAGTCAAATAGTGATTAATTGCACCGAGAGGGGATTAGTTACTAGATCACCTAACTATAGACATTGCATGCCTAGAGGTCGTTTAGGTGTGTGGAGAAGAGACGAACACTAGGCATTAGTACACATTGCAAACGTGTCTAGGAGTTCACAATCTTAGGAGTTTAAGGAATTATTTTTGTGATTGCTCTTAACAAGCCCATAACATGTTTTGATAAGTTTATCGATCCATAATTAGCCAAAGCATAGTGACAATACCTGAGCAATTCCAACTCACCTTTGCACTTCTTCGAAGTTAGGTGTTAACTAGTGTTAAATTGCTTATTTGTTATTTTATTTCCTTAATTGCAAAAATATGTTTAGCTTCTATAATACTATGCTAACGTATAGTTTTGGGGATTGATTAGGGTAAAATTGCTTATGATTTGAATGCTTAATTATCTTAATTTGATGATGATTTATAGCTTAATTCACAATTAATTGTCAAATTGCATTTGATTGTTTGAGTTGGAGTTGTGAGTTTGAATTTGTAGGTTTTAGGCAAACTTTGAGGAAAACTTGAGGACTGTTAACATTGTCCAATCAAAGGATAACTTAAATGGTTGGAAAGAGGGTCGAGAGAGCTTCGCGTAGCAAAAAGAATCACCCAAATTGGAGTTCGTACGCAGAAGATATGAGCGATTGAAGCGGAGGTGGCACACAGAGAGAAGTGACTCGACCAGAGCTCAAGTGACTCGGCCGAGTGAAAGCAGTGTTGCCCGAGTTGGCCAATTCCAGAAGAAACTCCACTCGACCAGAGACAAGGCCACTCGGCCGAGTGAAGGTAGTGTTGCCCGAGTCATTCCATTCCAGAAGATTTCTCACTCGGCCATGAACAATATGACTCGGCCAAGCCAAGACAAGGCCACTCGGCCGAGTGGAACCCCCAGTGGCCGAGTGGGACCACCTGATGCGCGAATTTGAGTGAAATTTTGTCATTTTCAAGGCCCTTATTTGCAAATTGGAGTTTGTAACTTTGCCCCCACTATAAATACTTCCCATTTCAGCTGATTGAAGAGGAATTCCCACACTTAGCACATTTCTTTAGGTTTTAATTTGAGATTTCTCTCTACACTCATTTACACACAGTTACACATAGTTATAGGTGTTCTTAGCATTTGGTAAGATTTTCATTACCCAAGAGTTATAGCTGGTAGCATTGAGTATACAAGTTGTATTAAACTCCATCAAGGTGACTTCTACCATTTATATCAAGTTTTGTTTATTAATTTCAGATTGTTCATGTTTCATAATTACTTAATGTTTATGGGTTTCTTCCAATTAGCCATGATTGGCTAAAATCCTTATGTGCTTGGGTGTAATGACCCCTAGATGAGTTGAATTTGGTGAATTTATGATTGGGTGTTCATTTGTTGAGGTGATTACTTGTCTTAATGATGCTTTGTATGATTTAATTGCTTAAGTTAGCCTTGATCTTGTGTTTATTGGTTTAATTTTCTCAAGGATACTTGGTTTATTGAATTGATGCATAGGTGTTAGGTTTACTTTTGTGATTGAAGTGAATATTTCGTTAACTCAAGGATACTTGGTTAATTAATTAGAACCTCATTAAGGCACATTGATTACTTGTTGTTTGCTTGTAATTAGTGAGGGGGTGAGAGTGTTGTCTCTCACATTCCTACATGATTACTTGATCATTTAGAACCTAGGCTTATCCAGCACGGTTTTATTTGAGTTATTTGTTGGTTATCCCTATGATCCAAAATTACTGAGCACTTGATTATTTATGATCCAAAATTGACGAGTCTTGAGTGATTTGCACCCGAGCACTACTCTCTCTTACTTGGTATTCCTTCGTTTATTGTTTTGTTTAATTTCTTGTTGAATTTGTGTTGTTATTTTGTTGCTTTAATTTTGCGATCTTGACTAGCCTCTATAATCCTTGAAAACGTGCAATTTCATGGCTTCATTTCACTCCTAGTCCTTTGGGTTCGATAATTTGGTCGCAATTTCTATCCACTAGAACTACACTACGATCAGGGATCTACTATCCTACTAGTCTCTTGGGTTCGATATACTGATCGGTCTTAAAAACACTTATTGCTAAATTACGATACAATCAAGAATGGCTGTTGCTCGACATGGAGTGTGATGGACAATGGTCTAGTGTGGGCCGTACTTCATCAGCCGAGATCGTGTAATGTCTTGGCTTATTCGTTGGCGAAATTTGTGACAACCTCCACGAGTCCTCAAGCTTGGATTGGAGATGAGATTCCTTTGTGGGTAGAAGAATTAGCTTGTTAGTTGTTGTAACGATTCTGGGATGAATTTATAAGAAATAAATAGTGTTGCAAGAGTAATGCACATTTGATTTCCTAAAATAGATAAGCTTCACTCAACATATTAATTAAGGATATGCCAGTGTGTTTTGACTCACATTAGGTCACAATCACATAGATTTATAGAATTAAAACCTGATTTCGTCTTTTAAATTTTGTTCCATAACTTTCCATTTGCTCCGATTTTGGTCTTATTTTAAAAAGAAATACATATATATGAGATGAAAATGGAAAAGTAAAAAAAATGTGGAACCATTGCATAAAAGATAAAAAGTTATGGGATGAATTTGACAATAATTTCGTCCAGTCAGCCGAAAAATGGGTGCACGTGACAGACACATGATCAACACGATGTTGTTTCATGCATTTGCCGGTGATTAATTTGGAACTAAATTGACATATTTGAATTCGTATGAGACTAAATACGGAAATTAATAACTATGGAACTAAATCAAAAAAGGAAAAAGATACAAGCGTAAATAGTTTTAATCCCATCCTGTTATAGAAATTGATGCATTCGAACATATAACAACACAATTAAGAAGATAGTACGTAGGATACTAAAAGAGCGTAATAATTGACAAACCATATGAAGACAACTTTACTACAACAAGCCATAGTGTGGTATAACTTCGTTCATGTTAAAGAAATTATCTAAAGATTAATAAATAGAAACAAAATTACTTATTGTACAAAATCAGAGAAAGATCTTACATTCTCCCTTGTAAAACTCCTGAGCGAAAGAAAGTTTGGGGCGTGAAGAAATGGCATGGTATCAGAATTCAATTCAAGAATATCAATCTTCCGCATGACCTTGTTCCTTTCGAAGTAGTAGAAAAGGATGTTCGACGTCTGTTTCCACGCCATCAAGATGTCACCACCTTTAAAAACCTTGCTAGGGTAAATTGAAAAAGTATCTGCGTTGTTGATGACATATTGTTTTGTCCAAAATATCTCATCTCCAAATTTCTTTATCAACCAAATATCAATACCATCTGTCCTATTATCGCATAAACATTGGTCATCTCCTAAAACACATAGAATCACCGCAAGTGTTTTACTTCCAGTCATTAGAGGACAAGAAAATGAGCTAAAAATTTCATTTTCAAGATCAAAGCTAGAAATCCATGGTTGGGAGCCATTTAGATTTGACACCAACCAATGAAGATTGTCATTCAGAAACACCCCTGCTATGCGACAACTATTCATATTGCGGACAGGTGGTGCTATTTTTTTCCATGCTCCTGTTCCAATAGTATATACATGGCAATTGTACGGTTTGTTCTTCTTTTCTTGGATAATCGTAATCACCTTATAGTCATTTCTTTTACTGACTCCAAATCCAGCAGCAACTAGCCGTGGACAAGAGTAAAGGAACCCATGAGGACGATGAATTTCAATGTAATCACGAGTGATCGGATTACATATGTAAAAAAATGAGAGGTTTTCCCACACAGCACAGGAGGAGAAAACCATTAGCGGAACCCACCATCCATTCATTATGAAATGGAAGGTTGAATTTGATGATTGGCCCACAACGAACATCGTAGTTTAGAAGATCGAGCCCATCTTCAAATTCAAAAACTGTGAATGAATTTGGTAGTGATTCATGGAATGCCAAGCCGACGGCTGCTTTGAGAGAATGGGAATTGACAAACTCAGGTGTCTCAACTAAAGTGAGCCATGATTTCCGAACACACTTGCAAGCTATAATGGTTCGTACGGGGAGTCTTGATAGAATATCAATAATGATATCGGAAGGTAGATTAGCAAAGAAGCCTTGCTTCTTTTTGAAGAAATATTTTTTTGCTAATCTACAATCCAAAATCATATATGATATCCTCTCAAGATGCCCTATTCAAACCATTGTAAGTTGCAAGTGTGTTCGCAAGTCTTGGCTCTCTTTACTCGAAACACCTGAGTTTGTCAATTTCCATCTTCTTAAAGTAATCTTCGGCCTGACACTCTATGAGTAAATGCCAAATTTACTCAAAAAATTGTGTACAACTTGGTATTTACTCAAAGAGTGTTGTGACTGTGTTAATAAGATGGGATTTAACAAAGTCATGTGTCTCGAGTAAAGCAAGCCGTGACTTGCAAACACACTTGCTACTTATAATTGTTCGAGCAGGGATTCTTGAGAGTATCTCAATAATGATATCGGGTGGTATATTTGCAAAAAGTCTTGCTTAAGCCTCATTGTAATTGGTTAATATAAATGTGTGTGTGCGCTCTAGAGACACCTCCTAAAAAAGTAGAATGACTTGTTTGCTATTCGACAATCCAAAATAATTACCAATATCCTCTCAAGACCTATTTGAACCATTATAAGTTGCATGTGTGTTCGCAAGTCATGACTCGCTTTAGTTGAGACACCTGAGTTTGTCAATTCCCATCTTCTTAAAGCAGTCGTCGGTCTGACACTCTGTGAGTTAATGCCAAATTTACTCAAAAAATTGTGTACAACTTGGTATTTACTCAAAGAGTGCTAGGCTGACGACTGCATTAAGAAGATGAGATTTGACAAAGTCATGTGTCTCAAGTAAAGCAAGTCATGACTTGTAAACACACTTGGTACTTATAATTGTTCGAACAGAGTGTTTTGAGAGGATCTCAATAATGATATTAATTGGATGGTGGATTTTCAAACAAGTCTTGCTTCAGCCTCACTGAAATTGTTCAATATATATGTTTGTGCACTCTAGAATTTATTAATCAATTTAGGGCGTTTCTAAATGACAATCTTCTTTGGTTGGTTTCAGATTTAAAGGCCTCCCAACCATGGATGGATCTTGAAAATGAACATTTAGCACATTTTCCTTCTTGATTAAAATCATAAAAGGATTATAAAGATTTACAATTTAGCAAATCAAGTCGAGATAGTCTATCTTCTAAACAAGGGAATTAATCACAAAAGAATATATGCAAATCCTTTTTATTAAGTAATTGTGTTTCTTCACAGCCCAAGCTTCCTTTTATTCAAGAGTTTTGAAAGGAATAGTGTAGGATCATTCTTATTTGATGCAATCAGTAATTATGTTTCTTTTTTATTGAACTTTTTTCTTTAACACAGAAACATTGTAATACCATCATGTAACAACAAATTTCGTGAATTTAATTTATAAAAACACGAAAAAGTTTACAATTTAATTTTAATCGGATTGAACCGATTAAATTTTAGCGGACCCTAGCTCTAAATTTAATCCTCTGATTCTTCTCTTCAAAATCGGTGTTAACTTGGATGATTTGGCGGATTTGGTGGACTTATAACGTTAATTCAAGCGCTTAAGAGCCTTATTTTGGATTAAACATTATTTCCGGAGATTTTTTGGATGAACGTTCCTGAATCTTCAAGAGGCCGCGATGAACGCCTTTGAATCTTCAAGGAGAAACATCTGATCGGAGGGGTTGAACACCTTGATCGCAGATCGGACGCTGTTCCCGGTTGATTTGTTTGAAGAACTCCTTTGAATGCCGCGAAGAACGTCTGAAGTCTGCTCTGAGCTCTGGAATTGAGTCTGGAGTTGCCTCTGAAATTGTGTGTGGAATGAATGAATGAAGACCTCTATTTATAGTTGTGGGGTGAGACTGATTTAATGGGCTGAGCTTAGAAGCCCATCAGACTTGATTTGATTTGATCTGATTTAATTTGACTTGATTTGATTTGTTTCTATGTGGGGCAATTTGATTTAACTTTCCATTTAACTAGATTTTATACGTTATATGGTAAGTTAATTACTTTGCCACCAAGTTACGAATATTTAAAATTTGTAGGATTTAATTTTGGCTTTTACGTGTATATTTAATATCAATAAATTATTTAATTTGAGAATTAATTTAATTAAATTCTCCAAATATAAATAATTAAATTTATTTGATATTAATACTTAATTTTCCACGTGTCGATATTTAATGTAATCGATCACAGGTTCCTCTTTCAACTGGCGAGTGTTAGTCAACTCAATCATGCTGACTGTTCTCCTTGTGTTGTAGAAGCGATTCAGAAATTCTTGCTCCATCTGATCCCAACTATCGATGGAGTTAGCTTCCATATCTATGTACCAGTCGAACGCGTTTCCTTTCAAGGAGCGGACGAACTGCTTGGCCAGGTGATCTCCATATGTTCCAGAATTGTTGCACTTTTCAATGAAATGGGCCACGTGTTGCTTCGGATTTCCCTTGCTATCAAATTGTTGGAATTTTGGAGGTTGGTAGCCAGCTGACATCTTCAAACCACCAATTCTCTTTGTGTATGGCTTGGCATAAGTGAAGGATGACTTAGAATCATCGTCGAACTTGTCCTTCATTGTTTCTCGTATGAGCTCCTTAAGTTGCTCCACGTGGATTCCTCCATCAGCAGAAATTTGCAACTCCTTTGCAGTTGGCTCAATTTCAGTTGCATGATGCTTGGTTAAGGTTTCTTCGTCATTGTACCCCTCAACTTGCTTTCCCTCAGCAATACTTGCCTCATTGTTTCCCACCTTATTCATCAAGCTGGAAATGCGGGAGTCCTGTTCTTGAACATGACTTGTGAGCCCCTCTATGACTCTAGTCAAACTGGCAAGTTGTTCCTCAATGCTTGAGGCATTCCTCATCATGACCGGAGCTATGCTCGAGGTTGATGAAGAGTCTGACGAGGAATCAGGAGTAGAGCTTGGGGAATCGTCTTCCTTGACTTCAGCAATGTAGGATGGCTTGTTTGCAGGAGTGTTGATCGAAAGATTTGCTCCTGAAGAGGTCTGAGTTTGCGACCTTCTTGACATGCTTCGAGTGATAGCGTTGACATCAGAAACGTTTGATGAGCCAGCTCCAATCAGGTAGAGCTTACGAGGACCCATTCTGATGATCTTCAAATTTGTTGAAGGAAGAGAAGAGATGAGAGGTAGAGCGGTCCCACTGGGCGTGCCAAATTTGTAACAACAAATTTCGTGAATTTAATTTATAAAAACACGAAAGCGTTTACAATTTAATTTTAATCGGATTGAACCGATTAAATTTTAGCGGACCCTAGCTCTAAATTTAATCCTCTGATTCTTCTCTTCAAAATCGGTGTTGACTTGGATGATTTGGTGGACTTATAACGTTAATCCAAGGGCTTAAGAGCCTTATTTTGGATTAAACGTTATTTCCGGAAATTTTTTGGATGAACGTTCTTGAATCTTCAAGAGGCCGCGATGAACGCCTTTGAATCTTCAAGGAGAAACGTTTGATCGGAGGGGTTGAACACCTTGATCCCAGATCGGACGTTGTTCCCGGTTGATTTGCTTGAAGAACGCCTTTGAATGCTGCGAAGAACGTCTGAAGTCTGCTCTGAGTTCTGGAATTGAGTCTGGAGTTGCCTCTGAAATTGTGTGTGGAATGAATGAATGAAGACCCCTATTTATAGTTGTGGGGTGAGACTGATTTAATGGGCTGAGCTTAGAAGCCCATCAGACTTGATTTGATTTGATCTGATTTAATTTGACTTGATTTGATTTGTTTCTATGTGGGGCAATTTGATTTAACTTTCCATTTAACGAGATTTTATACGTTATATGGTAAGTTAATTACTTTGCCACCAAGTTACGAATATTTAAAATTCGTAGGATTTAATTTCGGCTTTTACGTGTATATTTAATATCAATAAATTATTTAATTTGAGAATTAATTTAATTAAATTCTCCAAATATAAATAATTAAATTTATTTGATATAAATACTTAATTTTCCACGTGTCACCATTTAATTGGGCACAAAATTAATGTGCTTACAGCGTAGTTGTCTTCATTTGGTTTGTCAATTAATTATGTTCGTTTAGTATCCTATTATCTTCTTTAATCGTGTTGTAATATGTTTGAAAGCATATATGCATGTCCAAATGAAGAGAGAAAGAGAGATGTTTGAATGCATATATGCGTGATAGCTTGTATTTTAGCACTAAATATTTACGACCAAACAAATTATCGAACCCTGGGGACTAGGAGTACAATGGAGCCTCGAAAATATGCGTTTCCATATAATTATAGCGGCGAAACGGGGTGCTAACACTTAAATCAACAAAAAGCCAAACAAGAGCAAACAAAATAAAACAACGAAGCAAATTAAAACACTAAACGAATGCAGGTGGTGTGGAACGATCGATCGGGTGTTTTCCTCATACAATCCTTTGAGTATCTCACAAATCAATCACGAATCAAGGCATGGAATGGGCAAAGCTAAGAGCGATCACGTAAATTCTAACAAACTAGCACCTATGACCGTTGATCACCTAGACACTTTCACAAACGGGTACTAATGCCTAGGGTCGTCTCTTCACTACACACCTAAGCATGCAAAGTCTACTAAAGGGGAATCTAGCAACTAATCCACCTCTCGGTGCAATCAATTACGATCAAAATCATCACAATCAATCGAATAGTTCACTTAATCCTCTCCTAAGCATATCCAACTCTCGTTGCAACATATCAATTCAACGAATCAAGCTAATGAAAACAATCAATCATGAGATCAACACAAAGCCCAATAGTAGAAGCATCAAAGCCACAATCACATGCCAATCAAAGTGATCAATTCATAATCAACACCAAATTCATGTATAATTTGAAATACAAGAGAAAGGGGAATGGAATTCTAAAGCTCTAATCCAAGCTAAATTAATTCTAAGTGTGGAATGAGTTCCCAGATGGAATATGTTGCCTTCAATTCAGAGAAAAGGAGTATTTATAGCAGGGGTCTCGAGTGAAAAGACTGAATTTGCAAGGGAGTCCTTCGAAATTTTAAATTCTGCAAAATCTGCTCCGAGAAGCCTGTCTCGACTTGAGACATGTGCCTGACTCGAGTCGAGACCTATGATCCCACAAAGTCGTAGCATGCTCTACTTGTCTCGAGCTGAACCAGCCGTCTCGACTCGAGCTGCTCACCTATCTCGACTCGAGACACCACTCGAGACAGGGGTCGAGACGAGCTCGAGATGTGGAAGTTTGCTCACGTAAATCCCATTATGTCTCTACTCGAACCACCTGGACGTCTCGACTCGAACCACAGCTCGAGACCTGACTCGAGACAAGCTCGAGACTGTGCAAACGAACTCCGATTTCGACGATTCCACTTGTGTTTCGATCCTCAACTTCGTGTCTTTTTTATTTTCACTTGATACTCACTTTTTCTGAGTATATGAGCATGGGATAGGTATGATGGAAGGTTGACTCGTGCCATATGAATGATCGAAAACCTACAAAATCGACAAAAACCTTCCACAACCGTAAAGCTTCACAAGTATAAGAATAAGGGTGGTAAAGCACATAAAGTATACAAGAATAAGCAATTAATCCATATTAAAAACATGCAAAAATTCACCCTAATCAATGCGCTTACACTAGGGGTACACATATGCAGCATGGTTACTACAATGAGAAAACGAAAAGAGTGATGGACGATGGTCTAGATCATGTAATGTCTTGGCTCATTCGTTGGCGAAATTTGTGACAACCTTCTCGAGTCCTCAAGCTTGGATTGGAGATGAGATTCCTTTGCAGGTAGAAGAGTTAGCTTGTTAACTTGTTGTAACGATACTCTTCTATCTTTTCAAAAAAAAAAAAAAGAAATAAATAGTGTTGCAATAGCAATGCACATTTGATTTCATAAAATAGATAAAGCTTCACTCAACATACTCAAATATATTCCAGAACATTTCTAGTGCATATTGGTGTTTTGACTCACATTAGGTCACAATCACATATATTTACAGAGTTAAAATTTGATTTCTTTCCACAACTTTGAATTTTTTCGCAAAAGATCCCAAAAAATTTGGAATTTTCAATTTTGTTCCATAACTTACCATTTGCTTTGTCTTTGGTCTTATTTTAAAACATATGAGATCATTTAAATGGAAAAGTGAAAAAAATGTGGAACATTGCGTAAAATGTAAAAAGTTATGGGATGAATTTGAATTTAATTTCGTTCAGTCAGCCGGAAAATGGGCGAACATGACAGACACATGATCAACACGATATGTTGTTTCATGCATTCGTCAGCAATTAATTCGGAACTAAATTTACATAATTTGGATACATATGAGACTAAATACGAAAATGAATAATTGTTTGAACTAAATCAAAAAAGGAAAAAGATATGAAACGTAAATAATTTTAATCCCGTCCTATTATAGAAATCGATGCATTCAAACATACAACAACACAATTAATATAAAAAGATAGTACGTAGGATACTAAAAGAGCGTAATAATGGTATAATTTTATTCATCTTAAAGAAATGATCTAAAGATCAATACACAATAGAAACAAAATTACTTATTGTACATAATCTGAGAATGATCTTACATTCTCCCTTCCGAAAATTCTGAGTGAAAGAAAGTTTGGGGCGTGAAGAAATGGCATGGTATCAGAATGCAATTCAAGAATATCAATCTTCTGCATGACCTTGTTCCGTTCAACGTAGTAGAAAAGGATGTTCGTCTGCTTCCACGCCATCAAGAGGTCACCACCTTTAAAAACCTTGCTAGGGTAAATTGAAAAAATATCTGCATTGTTGATGATGACAAATTGTTTTGTCCAAGATATCTCATCTCCAAATTTATTTATCAACCAAATGTCAATGCCATCCGTCCTATTATCACATAAACATAGGTCATCTCCTAAAACACATAGGACCACCGCAAGTGTCTTTCTTCCAGTCATTAGAGGACAAGAAAATGTGCTAAAAGTTTCATTTTCAAGATCAAAGCAAGAAATCCATGGTCGGAAGCCATTTAGATTTGACACCAACCAATGAAGATTGTCATTCAGAAACACCCCTGCGATGCGACAACTATTCATATTGCGGAGAGGTGGTGCTATTTTTTTCCATGCTCCTGTTCCAATAGTATATACATGGCAGTTGTACGGCTTGTTCTTCTTTTCTTGGATAATCGTAACCACCTTATAGTCATTTCTTTTACTGACTCCAAATCCAACAGCAACTAGTCGTGGACAAGAGTAAAAGAACCCATGAGGACGATGAATTTCAATGTAATCACGAGTGATCGGATTACATATGTAAAAAATGAGAGGCTTCCCCACACAACACAAGAGAAGAAAACCATTAGCGGAACCCACCATCCATTCATTATGAAATGGAAGGTTGAATTTGATGATAGGCCCACAATGAACATCGTAGTTTCCCAGATCGGGCCCTTCTTCAAATTCAAAAACTGTGAATGAATTTGGTAGTGATTCATGGAATGCCAGGCCGACGGCTGCTTTGAGAAAATGAGAATTCACAAACTCAGGTGTCTCAACTAAAGCGAGCCATGATTTCCGAACACACTTGCAAGCTATAATGGTTCGAACAGGGAGTCTTGATAGAATATCAAGAATGATATCGGAAGGTAGATTAGCAAAGAAGTCTTGCTTCTTTTTGAGGTGGTGTCTCCGCTTCATTGAAATTGGGCTATATATATGTGTGCGCACGCAACCTGGAGCAAAGAAAATTAACCCTAAAATTTACATAATAACTATACACAAAAATATATTATAGAGATCAAATAGATATACGTATAAGAGAGAACGCAAATTTAACAACCCGATGAGTGAAGACTCGAGCTAAGTTGTTGTGGGGGTTGGGGATGGGCGCTAAGTTGTCAATGTAACAAGAAATTAAGTTGATATTTTTCCTCCTTTGAGTTATTATTTTGGGTAGGAAACACAAAACAACTTGTGGTCGGGAAATCTAATTTTAATCTTAATGTTTTTTACAGTAGAAATTTTGGAATAGGAAATTTACCCAGGTTATGATCATTTAAATTTATGTATACTTCTTTTCTCTATGTTCCATTGATTTTAATGGACATAACATGTTTAATTTAAATTAATGACATTTTTTCAGATGCCGGATGAAATAATAAATCGAATGAGATATCAAGCTTACAGGATCTACTTATAATTTTGCTAGATTTGGAGTGTGATTGAAACTAAAACTCATCCATTTTTTTTTTTTTTTTTTGAGAAACAAAGAAATTTTTTCGACTCAATCCAAACAGACAAGCGAGACAAAGATAAAGAAAAATTTAGAATAGATCTTAATTATATGATTTCCTTACAAACTTATCTCACACAAATTAACAATTCTCGTATCGGTGAACTAACTTGATTCTAAACTTGATGCAAGCAAAGAGATATAAAATTAGAAGCAGAAAGAGAAAAAGGGCTTCTTAACAATTAAAAAGCAAACAAAGAAAAATCACCTGAAGAAAAAGGCCTTCTCTTGTTGAATTTGTCGGAGAAGTAGAGACCTGAGGGGAGGGGAGGAGAGGAGAGAGACAGTAGTAGTAGAGAGAGAGAGAATTTGTTGACAAAGAGAGGACTCTCACTCTGAGTGTATATACTATATTTAGAAAATGGAAACAAAATTAAAGTTCAGCTGGGTGCAGCAAATTAAATATGCATAGCTTTTGAATTTATAAAATTGGTATCAAATTTATTAGAAAATCACTATGCCAAAAACTGGCTACGACGACGGTGAATCCCCGTTGTCGTAGGGGTTTTTTCACCGTCGTCTATCAACCCGATGTCTTAGGGTCTGGGTATTCGACAACGGTTTTTCACCGTTGTCGTAGGTGTTTACCACAACGGCTAATGAAGTTATGACAACGGTTTTTCACCATTGTCGTAGGTATTTACCACAACGGTTAATGAAGTTATGACAACGGTTTTTCACCGTTGTCGTAGGTGTTTACCACAACGGTTAATGAAGTTATGGCAATGGTTTTTCACCGTTGTCGTAGGTATTTACCACAACGGTTAATGAAGTTATGACAACGGTTTTTCACCATTGTCATAGGTGTTTACCACAACGGTTAATGAAGTTATGACAACAGTTTTTCACCGTTGTCGTAGGTATTTACCACAACGGTTATTGAAGTTATGACAACGGTTTTTCACCGTTGTCGTAGGTGTTTACCACAACGGTTAAAAACCGTTGTTATAACTTCATTTCACCATTGTCTTAGGCTTTTACCACAACGGGTCGTTACCTACGACTACAGTTTTTTTCCGTTGTCTTAGCCATTATTGTAGATTTTTTTCCTGTTGTGAATTATCTAATTGGACAATAATATAAAATTAAAAATAAGCATTAAAATAGAAATCAATTCATCATCATACATTGTTTAAACATCAAATTAAGTCATAAAATGTAAATAGTCTATAGTGTTAAACTACAATAACATGTTCAAATGTCACAAAAACTAAACTAAAATAAAAATAACAAACTTCTAATCATCACCCATGTACTCTGAAAGGCAATCGGCCCACTCTTCCCGCACGTCGTCAATTTCTTTTCCAAAGTAATCATTTCGTGAAAACTGTGAAAGTACAAATAATAAAATTAAATAAGTATTATCTTTTAGCCACCAATTCAACCATCCAATCAAATATTCACCAAAAACCACACACATAACTATGATCAACACAAATTATTTTTACCATTGATTGCATCGAATCATTCCCACCATTCCAACACATAAATCACATAAATTTGTCAACACTACACACCAACAAACGATTCATCACATAAATCACATAAATTAAATTTGTCAACACTATTCACAGATTCAATCAGCTGTATCTTATTTCTCTAAACACTTACATCTTCACACCAACAATCCATACATATGCACTAAAACTCTACCACTAACCACCCTGCATAACCTCACTGCCTCTTATTTCTCTAAACACAAAATTAGGCATTAGAGGTTCGACATTGCAAACTGGAAAGATTAATTTCAAAACAAAAAAACATAGATGCAAGTTTTGTGTTGCCTGAAATACTGTGATATAGAAGATAACATAGCCTCTAATTATCATACACCATAATGGGAAATTAAAACCTACACAAACAAATTTATTTAAATAATTCAAAATTCAACCAACCTGAGGTTGCAAATCTTTCTGCTCAAGTACAACTGCCAATCTATTGGAGATACTCCAAATTTCTCAACGATCTCGTACATATGTGAAAAATTCCTGTTTCAAAACTGCAGTTAGGGACCTCATGTGGTTTTCAACTCAAGAAATAACCCTTCAAATATTGACTTTCAGCTCAAAAATTAAAATCAACCAACAAATTAACTTCTGTTTACTATAATAAAATATAAAATCAACTAACAAACAGAAAAACAGAAAAAATTAACCCTATAGGTCATTGATTTAATGAACCAAGTCATGAACAATTTCACTGAGCAAATGTTATAAAATATAAACCATCAAAATTGGGCCAAGAGATGAGGTTTTTTCTTCAGTAAGATCATTTAGGATGTAATTATATAAAAGAGATATAATTGGCAATTGCAGTGAATTAACCCTTTCAAGCAAAATCAAGCTGCCTAGTATTGGATTAAAAAATCCCACAAGTTCTCAGATGAAAAATAATGGAATGACATGTGTTGAAAAATGGCACACAGACAATGGAGACAATGGTTCTGATGCATGGAGTTAAAAATGCAATGTTAGGAACAAGAAGCAGCAGCATACAATACAAAGAATGCACAAATTAATGATTCAACATACTTTACATAGTTGCAATCAGTTGAAAATGTTTGGAGAAGGTCATCTTTCGTCTCAATAAGATTCTCAGCAAAAATATTCTGCCAAAAAGTTAGCACCAATTACTTTTCAAATGAGTTTCAGAGTGAAGATCAAGAGAATTATTAAACTTGAGTGCCAAAACTTACCTGAAGAGAAGACTTAAGATCTGTTATTCCCTTGCCTCCCTACATTGTGTTACAAGAATAATCAATATGCATGATTGTGGAACATAAAAGCGAAGATGAAAAATATAGTTGCAGCTAAACCTTTATCTTGCAAGACAGATCACTGTTTGGCTGTTACCTGATAATCCACAACTGTTCTTAAAGGCTCAATCACTTGCAAATAACTTCATGTAATGTGGCAATCAAAACTTAAGCCCATATTGAACAAAAGAAATAATTGAGAACTATGGTCTGTGGTGTCGATTTGCGTACTTGATGGTTTATTATATACAAATAACCCCATATAACATAGGAAAATATATTGATAAACTGAACTTGCTCTCTTCTCTTCAAATATAACCAAATCAAAAATTTCTGAGATATTAAAATGGAACTGGCAAATTGCTGCAGCTGCACCATTTGCATGAGGACAAAAAGATGAACAGAGGGAGAATCTAAAATGTAGCCAAAAGATTTTTATATTTTCCACTATTTGTGCCACATCTACTCTCTTTTTTTTTATTTTGGAAAAACAAAGCCCAAGGCAAAAGAAAAAACAAAGAATACAAATACTTCAAACAGAGACTAGTTCTACCTAAACTTGTAAAATAATACAATTCATACACACATATTCTGAACTTAAGGGGAAAATTTAATGGTCTCTAACAAATCGTCAAACAACCATAAAGCTACAGTGGAATTATTACTTAAGTCTCACAAATCAACATAAAGAACACTCTATAAATTATTAAAGGTGATAGCAGAAGGTAAATACTTTTTGTATCAAAAAGTTCGAGTCTAAATTATTAAAGGTGATAAGAGAAGGTAAATTATCAAAGCTCGATAATATTTCAAACAAGTTTAAATCCCTATGCACAACTTCAAAAACCTACTAAAGCAACTAGAAATGTTTCAGTCTGTTAAAAGACAAAATCTAATATAGGTAGCTCATTATATGAAAGCATCCAAAAATATGTCATTTCAACCATATAAAGCAACCTTCCATAATGGCTTTATAGATGTAGGAGCCACAAAATTTAAGAGAAAATCATGTTATGCAAATACTTGAAAAATAAAACAAAAGGTAAGAATAAAATACCTTACTAAGAATGAGAGGTGAAATTCCATCTTCAGCAAATGAACGCGCAAGAAACTCAAGGTTTGCTAACACCTTTGGGCTCAAGCTGTCCTTTGCCATAGGAGAAGTACCATTCTTTTCTCTCACTGGCTTGAGAACATGGAGCTTCCCCACATTTGATGCCTTTGAAACATCACTCTTCACAGGGCCTCCCACTTTATTTTTCTGTCTATCAGGAGAATTCAAAACCACACAGAGTATCAGCATGATCAATAATTTACTTGATAAAATAATCTGAAAGCCCCTGTAGAAGGTCATCCACCAGAAGTAATCAACTCAAGTAACCACAAAAGCCCAAAATATGCTCAATGTTACAGGTTATTAATTACTTGTTTTTATTATATAATATTACAAGTTACAAGTTAGTATCCTATAAGTAAATCTATTGTACATCGCAATCCAAAATATAATTAATTGTTTTTATTATATAATATTACTATCAAACTAATACTCCCTCCTACTAAAAAATTTAGTCCTGCTTCCTTTTAGTCTATCCAAAGTAATTTGTCATGTTCCAAAAAAAGAAAAGGTATAACACTTTATCCTTACCCTTCAAATATTTATTTAGTTACACAAATTGTGTTTGACTTTAATCATAAACAAGAAATTACTATTATTTCTTAAATCTTATACAAAAAAACTAAACTAAATTTTGTAGATGGAGGAAATATTTTTTAATGAAACACATAGTTCCGTTAAAAAGTAAATGAAAAATACAAACAAATTAAAATTAGATTATAAACACGTTACGGGCAGAAAATGAGAAAAAATAAAATTCAAAAAAACACGATTATAAAAAGGGAAAACCTGGCGCCGGTGGTGGAGCAAGGAAGCGGTGGTGATGAAGCGGTGGTGATGAAGCGGCGGAGAATGGCGGTGTGGCTTCGGCGGCGGGGGTACGCGGTGGCTCGACGCGAACTTAGGGCACTATTGAGGGCTCGCGAACGGCGGTGGCTCTAATGCGAACTTGCGGCACAGAGGAGCGGGGTGACGAGCGACGGAAATTTGGAGGTGGTGGCTCCGGTGGTGGTGGATCTGGTGGGTGAACGCCGGTGGCCGGTGGTGAAGGTTGAGCGTGACTGCGTGAGTGGCTGAGCGATCTGATATTTGTCTGAGGAGTAAAAAAATATTAAGTGTTTGTTTAATATTTAATTGTTATTTAATTCCTCGTTAAAAAAAGGTGTTGTAAAAAAAAAAGAAAAGAAAAGACAACGGAAAAAAGACAACGGTTTTTTTATCCGTTGTCTTTTGGTGCAGACCCTGAACCTAAGACAACGGTTTTACCTAAGACAACGGGTTTTATACTTAAGACAACGGTTAGAGCGAAAAACCGTTGTCTTTTCGCCGTTGTCTTAGGCCATTTTTGGCATAGTGAATTAATACTCCTACAGTCCCTTTAAAATATGCTCACTTGCATTATTTTTTCGTCCCTCCAAAATACAAGTTCAACTCTAGTGATTATACAAGTTTGTTTGCAGCAACCTCCTATTGCCGTTTGAAAGTGCACACATATGGGCGAGCTAGAGATCCGCTAGTGATTCTTACAAGTGAATGTTTCGAGATTCTTTTGGACATTTCGTAGGGTTTGTCCCTATGAAGGTTTTCCTTTATTAATGTTTTAACGGGTCACTGATCTCTGAACTGATCGACATGTATTCTTATGGCTTTATGCTTTGTATTTTTGTTTTCCATTCATATAACTAGCTTATTTAGTCATGCAATTGGATTCACTTTTGAAGCTGAACTTGCTACGGCGTTTCACGCAATTGAAACAGTTTACATTAAAGGATGGGACGTTTAGCTTGGGTGCGACTTAAGTGATGTCGTGGATATTTTGCGTTCAAAAATTTCTTTAATGCATTAGAGACTTTTGGCTAAATGCCAGGTTTTCAAAAATACAATATAAATAATAATTCGGCCTGACTAATCGGCCCTTAGGAGCTAGGCGGTCCAAATTCATCCAACTAGCGATTTTCGACTTTTGCATCCTTTGTTTGTTGTTAGCATTACAATTTTTGGTAAGACTTACTAAATGTTCTGTCTCCGTTTAAGAAAAGTAATTATTTTAAACCATATAATTTTGATTTTTAGTAACCCAAAATATTCATGCTTAAACCTAGACCACCAACAAAAAAATATCAATTACCCCCACCAATATTTTTTATGTCATTTTAACCTTTTAAATGAATTACAATTTGAATAATATTTTGCAATTTTCAAGATCAATTGATTATATTTCTTCCTAATCTACTCTTAAAGTCTTATGTAGCATTTCAGAGCAATTAATTAATTATGAACATAATAGGAAGTCAGTTATTAATATGTGTGCATATATATGTTTTGATTTAAATGATATGTATTTTGAATTGAAGGGAGTACTTATTTGAGAAAATTATATTAATTGTGTAATAATTTTGATACCAAAATTCTAAATCCAAACGCACTGTACATTTAATTTGCCGCAGTCAGCTGGTCTTTAATTTCTTTTCCTTTTGACGGAGATCACGAAAATAAAAAAATAAAAATATGTATTGTAGTCTAGATACAGTGTATACGCAGTATCTAGAGAGTCCTCTCTTTCTCAACAAACTCTCTCTCTCTCTCTCTCAGGTCTCTTCTTCTCGGCCGACAAATTCAAGCAGATCAGGCATTCATAAATTGATCGAAGCCTTTTTCTTCAGGTGAATTTTCTTTTGTTTGCTTTTTAATTGCTATGAAGGCACATAATTGTTAATATGTATGTGTGAAAGGAAATTAGGTTTCTTTGCTTAAATCATCTCAGCATCCACCCCCACAACAACCTGTTTTTTTTTTTGTTTTTGGTTTATCTAATTCAGACGACTGAAAAGAGATGCAAGATTTCCACAATTTAATCAATTATATCAAAATTTAGGGTTTAATTTTCTGAGATATTCACTGTTTTCTTTGGTCAGGATATAAACAATCCAGCTTGCGTGTAGACATATATAGACCAATTTCAATGAGGCTGAGACATATATCAAAAAGAAGCAAGGCTTGTTTGCTAGTCTACTATCCGATATCATTATTGGTATCCTCTCAAGTCTCCCTGTTCAAACCATTATGATTTGCAAGTGCGTTCGCAAGTCATGGCTCGCTTTACTCAAGACATTTGAGTTTGTTAATTTCATCTCCTTAAAGCAGTTGTCGGTCTGACAATCTATGAGTCAATGCTGAATTAACTCAAAAAAATTGTGTACAACTTGGTATTTACTCAAAAAATGCTAGGTCGGCGACTACATTATGAAGATGGGATTTGACAAAGTCATGTGTCTTGAGTAAACCAAGCCATGACTTGCAAACACACTTCCAAATTATAATTGTTCAAGCAGGGAGTTGATAAGGGTTGATTATTGCTGATTCTATGGTGGATTTATTGCTTATTTTGATCTATTTTATGAGCATTATCACCCTAATCCTTATAATTGTGAGTTTTACGGTTGTGGAAGGTATTTTGTCGGTTTTATAGGTTTTTTATCACATATGTTGCAAAGGACAAACCTTCCACCCGAACCTAGTGGGATTCGAGTCGATTGTCCAAGAAACGAGCCCATCCCGTGTTCGTATTCTCAGCAAAGTCTATGTTCAAGTGGATAATCAAAAAGGCACTAAGATGAGGGTCGAAACGCAAGAAGAATCAAAAAAATCGGAGCTCGATTACATTGTCTCGAGCTCATCTCGAGCTCGTCTCGAGCCGAGACACAGGAGGAGCTCAAGTCGAGATGCCTGAGGTTGGTCGAGACAAGTTAGGGAAGCCACGACTTTGGAAGACGCTTCATCTCAACTCGAACTGGAAGGTTGTCTCGAGTCGAGATAGCTGTTTCGGAGCTGTTTTTGCAGAACTTAATTTTTCAAAGGACTCCTTTGCAAATATGGACTTTGCACTCGAGACCCCTGCTATATATTCCTCCAAATCTGAATTGAAGGAATTAATTCACACCTTGGGAACACTCTCCACACTTAGATTAAATTTCCTTAGTTTCCTTCTTTAGTTTTCCTTCCCATTTTCTCTTGTATTTCAATTTCATGGTTAGATTGCCTCAAATTCCACTACAAAAAAAACAAGTATTAACGAGGGCATTTACCGAGGGGAAAAAGCCCTCGGTAATTAACGAGGGGCGGGCCGAGGGCCAAAATTAACGAGGGTATTTGCGAGGGAACTGGGCCCCTCGGTAATTAACGAGGGCCCAAACGAGGGAATATGCCCCTCGGCATTTTAACGAGGGAATGGGCCCCTCGGCAAGCCCAGTGCACGGCAAAACCCTCGCCAAGCCCAAAATTACCGAGGGTCGGGACCCTCGCTAATTACCGAGGCCCCTCGCCAAGCCCAAAAATTATTACCGAGGGCCCCTCGCCAGCCCAATATTAACGAGGGCTTGGGCCCCTCGCTGGGCCCTCGTTAAATTCGTAATATATAGGCCCAGCAGTGATCCCCCCACGCAAATTTTCTTTTCCTCTTCTTCGATCGCCGCCGCGCCGCGCCCTCCTCCGCCCGCGCGCGCCGCCCGAAATTGACCCACCCATTATTTGGGCTTTGTTCTACTCGTTCCTAGGAACATTTCTACGGTGAGTTTTTATGATTTAATCGGTTAATTTTGTTGTTATTTTACAAATTTTGTATTTTTCACATGCATATATATTTGTGTAATTTTGTTGTTAATTTTGTTGTTATTATACATATACTTGTATAGGTATTGTTTTATTAGTTATTTAGTGTTAATTTTTGTAATTGTTAATTATGTGTATTTTAATTATTAATAATTATTTAGAAATAATTAGTAGTATAATATTATTAATTATTTAGAGTTAGTATATGTATGCAATTATATAATTAGTAGTATAAAATTATTAATTATTTAGAGTAATTAGTATGTATGCAATTATATAAATTTATTTTTAATATTAATTATTATAATTTAATTTAATTGCTATAATTTATATATTTGTAGGTGTGTTGAAAAAAGATTCGATCCGGGCATATAATTTCACTACACGCCACCACTATCACCGTAAGTATTCTTTTTTTAATTAATTATTTAAAGATATGCTTTTAATTTAATTGTAATAATTATTTGATTTAAAATTATTTTGCATGCTCATATGATATAATAATAATTTATATATATGGTGATCGATGTTCGATCAAATTTTGTATGATAGTTCAATTATAATATTAATTTTGAAAATTGAATCGATATTCGATTCAAGTTGATGTTGGAGTTGAGGGTTGATGAATTGTTTGGTATTGTTTGCTGTAGAATGTGCGTTCCGACTTGATTAATTTTAATTAAGTCGGAAATGGATGCACTAGGAATTAATTACTTGATATATTAACTGGGGAATGCGATAAAATAAAACAAAACTCTGCCGAAATTTTTAGAAAATATATATATTAATATTAGGAAAAAAAATATTAAGTGGAAGAATTAATTATATATGATTTAATTAAATTTTGAATCTTCATTAATTTGAAACAGATGAATTATTCAAGCCGTAGTTGGATGTATGGTCCAAGAACGATTAATGGCATGATATCTCCCGAATTTCTTAGTGGAATCGAATCGTTTATAGAATTCGCTACTAATAACCCGGAATGGATGAGTGGAGGAAAGATTAGGTGTCCTTGCTCGAAATTCAAATGTAGGAACCATAGTTTTAGAGAACCCATTGACGTGAAATCACATTTGTTTAGGCATGGGTTTATGTCTAATTATCACAATTGGATTTTGCACGGTGAGCAAAATTGGAATTCTATGCCACACCGAAACTATGATCAGCGGCGTCGACTTCATATAGAGTTGACGACACACTGCAGCACCTAGCTCGTACCAAAATATGATGATGGACTTAACTTCTGGTCCTAACATCAGTTTCCAAAATATGGAAGAAGAGCCCCTTAGTGCGAGGAACCTCCTAATCAAGATCTTCGCACATTTTTGACATGCTTCGTGCGGCGGATCGGAGATCTCGTATCCGGTTGCGAGTCTCATTCTCGGTTGTCATTCAATGCCCGTCTTTTAAACATTAAAACTGAAAATAGACTATGTCTGAAGGGGTTACAATCAAATAGTTGATTTGATTAGTGAGATTTGCCCTCCAGAAAATCGGGTGCCCAAGAAATTTACGATACTAAACGGTTGATGGGTGGGATGGGTCTTCCCGTAGAGAGGATTGATTGTTGTGCAAATAATTGTATGATATATTGGGGTGCGAGACGGGGAGCTTGAATCTTGTAAGGTTTGTGGTCGATCCCGATTCAAACCTCGCTAGACGTGGTGTGGATGGTCGATGGAAAAAGAACAAATCCTTTCAAAGAGATGTTCTATTTTCCTATCATTCCTCGATTGCAGAGACCGTATCATCCACTACTACCGCTAAGGATATGATATGGCATGCTAGTTGCTATAATGATGAGGCTGGTGTTATGCGTCACCCCGCAAATTCGTTGGCTTGGAAACACTGGACTATTCATATCCCGATTTTGTTGAAATACGGAATGTGAGGCTGGGTTTGAGCATCGATGGTTTTCAGCCGTTTGGGATCGGGAAAAAAAAGATTCGTCATGGCGGTGATAGTGACACCGCACAATTTGCCCCCATGGTTGTGCATGAAAGAACAATTCATGTTTTCGACGGTTTTGGTGCTGGTCCTAAAAATCCGAAGGATAATATAGATGTATTTTCTGACCACTAATTCATGATTTGAACATGCTATGGGGAAATGGGGTGGAAACCTATGATGTTGCTAGAAAGCAGAATTTTATGATGCGAGCCGCATTAATCTGGACCATTAGTGACTTTCCGGCTTACTCAAATCTGTATCTGGATGGAGCACCCGGAAAGGATCGCTTGTCCATATTGTCTTTGAGTACTCCGATGCCTTCACTTTAAAACTCGGCCAGCAAACAATCGTGGTTTGATAACCATCGTAAGTTCTTACCCTGGGGACATCCGTATCGCAGAACAAGACTGCATTCACGAAGAATGTAGTAGTTCTGAGATGACCCACCACCCATCCGAACAGGTGAAATGCTTCTACAAGAAATTGATTGGTTGGGGTACCGGAAAGTGATAGAAGAGGGTCTTTGAGGCCCACAACGAGAAGATTAGATGGTGGCTGGAGGAAGAAAAGTATTTTTGGGATTTGCCATATTGGAGTACCCTCTTGATCCGGCATAATTTGGATGTGATGCACATTGAAAAAAATGTGTTTGATAATTTGTTCTACACAGTGATGAATGTGGAAGGGAAAACAAAAGACACAAATAAGTCTAGGGATGAACTTAATGAATATTGTCGTCGTCCCTCTCTAGAGAAATGTCAACGCACAGGAAAGTATCCCAAAGCTTGTTATTCACTTGATAAGAGTCAAAAGGATGATCGTGCGGATGGGTAAATCGAGTTGAAGTTTCCCGATGACTATGTGTCTAACCTATCTCGATGTGTAGACTGGAGCAAATTGAAGATGGTTGGGATGAAGAGTCATGATTGTCATGTGTTTATGCAGAGACTACTCCCGATTGCTTTTCGTGAAACTCTGCCGCCGAATGTGTGGAAAGCAATCACTGAACTTAGTTTGTTCTTTAGGGAGTTAACTTCTACATCCATTACAGTAGAGAACATGGCTCGATTGGAAGCAGATGTTCCAGTTATATTGTGTAAGTTGGAACGTATTTTCCGCCTTGCCTTCTTCAATTCGATGGAGCATCTGCGCTGTGCACCTTGCATACGAAGCAAGGATAGCTGGTCCTGTGCAGTATAGATGGATGTATCCATTTGAGAGGTAATTTATAACTCTAAATTATTTGATTACCTAAAACGGTTATATATATATATATATATATAACACTTGATTCATTTAATTAGGTATCTTTACAATTTAAAGCTCAGTGTTGGTAACAAGGCGCATGTTGAAGCATCGATTGCAAATGCGTATTTAACAAAAGAGGCCTCAATATTTTGTTCCCTCTATTTTGGCGATCACGTTCAAACGAGGCGGCACAGTGTACCTCGTAATTACGATGGTCGGGGCGAGGTACCCGAAGTAGCGAAAGGTACTTTGTCCATATTTATACCTCCTGGTCGACATCTTGGAAAGGTGAACAAAAGATGGATTGTAGATGAGGAGAAAAACACGGCTCATACGTACGTGTTCTTGAATTGTCCCGAGTTGCAACCGTATATCGAGTAAGTTTATAACGTTCAACTTTTGTTAATTATACCGTCAATCCGTATATTAAATAATCAAATCCCCTTTTGTAGTATATTTTCCGAGCAATTGCAAAAATACCATCCGGGACTCTCGAGGGCTGAACAAGATAATAGACTACAAGATGAGTTTGCATCGTGGTTTGAACAACTTGTAAGGATAAACAATATTCAAAATCGGTGGATACGTGATCTTTCTTGCGGTCCTTCGAGTTGTGTCACCACATACCCTGGATATTACGTGAATGGTTACAAATTTCACACACGAACTTATGGCTCATCCAAATCTACTTCAAATTGTGGCGTTTGTATCAAGGGTAAAAATTATGATGCAGATGAGAATGATTTCTACGGGATCCTCGAGGAAGTAGTGCAATTGGAGTACCCCGGACGTATTGAGAAAAATGTTGTTCTGTTTCAAGTGTGAGTGGTTTGATCCATCTCGTGCCAAATGGAACTAGAGTACATCCTCATTACAAACTTGTGGACGTTAATCAAAGGGGACGATACGGCCGCTACGATCCTTTTGTGTTAGCAAGTCAAGCCACTCAAGTTTACTATTGCAAATACCCGGGAAAGCGTAGACATGAGTGGTTGGCCGTTTGCAAAATCAAACCGAGATCCTTGGTCGAAACCGTGCCAACGAATGAACAAGAGCTTCCCCCCTTTCAAGACGACCTTGAGTCCCAAATTAATGTTGTGCAAACGGATGATGATCCAATCATATTGACAGATGTCAACGGTGCACTAATTGATATTGAAAATAATGAAGAAGAGGAAGGAGAAGACGAAGAAGAAGAAGAAAACGATGATGATGAGGAGGAGGAGGATGAAAACTCAGATGAATATTGAATATATAGTGTAATAATTATGTGTGTTTCATTTTAATGCATTGCTCGAGTATATGATGAATTATTTGTTATTGAATAGTGTAATAATGTGGTTTTATTTAATTATTATTCTGAGATGAGCGGACCGTCTGGATGGAGGGGACCGTCCGGGGTCGAGGGGACGATTTGGGTCGAGACGGAGCGCCCGGATGCGGGTCGAGGGTACCGATGCACGGTACCCATTATTCAGCCAGAGATGAAGCGGGACGAGGGTGTCGGCTCCCGAGTCTTATGAGGACCATCCAGATCCAGCTCCAGCTCCTGCGGGTTCGATCCTGGATATATGGATCTACATGGGCACGTAAGTTAAATACTTGTGAATAATAAACTGTGTCATATTTATATGTCTATTATAATTTCGCGTGTTTATTCCGTTTTTGCAGGTTGATGCCATCGAATCAGGTATCCAGGATTATTCGGGATATTATGTATAAACATATGGAGCCCCGTGCATTCACTTTCCGGATGATATCTCCTCGAGAGGTCCAGACGTCTTGGGAGTCATTTCGGTGTACATTATATTTTGTTATTCGCTATTTAATTTTGATTAATTTATAAACTTTAACGCTTATTGAGTACAATAATATTTTGTTTGGCAGAGAGTGACTAGGTGGGACCCTTCCGTTACGAACTCAACGGAGGTGTATCAGCTGTTCCTTCGTAGGGCAGCGGAAAGATACACTGATATGCTGAACAACGTGAAAAAGTTGTTCTTCACCAAGGAAGCAGTGCTGGATGGGATGACGCCGTCTTCAATCCACCGCTCGAGTATTGGGGTAGAGAAGAGGTGAGGTCAAAAAGAGCGCGCAGTGTAGGAGGAATCGAATGTCGGAGCACGGAGGCGGGGTACTTGGCATGTCCCGTCATAGGGGCGGATCCCGTGGATCGGCCGAGTATGCATATGACTTTGTAAGTAATTTTTTTAATGCTAGTTCGATATTTTAATTAAACATGTGGTTCTAATTAAATAAATACGGGAGAGGAAGCATGGACGGCCCCCACCGATCGGGACATAGTGCGGCATTACCACGCAACTCCCGAAGGGGAGTACACCTACGGGGCCTTAGTGACACAATTGTAAGTATTTTCATTTTATATTATGTAATAATTTATAAAAAAATTATATATATGTCTATTTTTGTAATCTAAATTTTTAATTGTGGAAATATTCGTACAGTATGAAGTACAAGAGGCGGCCTCCCAGATGCCTCGGCCCCTCGAGGGTCGAGCTCGAACCCCAACCCGACTTATCCCAGCTCTATGTCCAAAGAGTTGGAAAACAACACGGGAGGGTTCGGGGTCTCGGTCAGCTGGGTAAGTCCAGACGCATCCCCTCCGGCTCTTGCTCATCATCGAGCACTCCTACTAGTGGGATCACCCAAGCTGATATGGACCGGATGCTCCAAGAGGAGCGTGAGAGGGTGCGGTTAGAGATGGAGCAGATGCGAGAGCAGATGCGAGCGGAGATGAGAGCGGAGATGCGGTGGAGTTGCGGCGGACATGCAACGTCAACTCCAGGAGATGTTGCAGGGGTTACGGGGTTCCTTCCCTGGTGGTGATATTCCCCCATCTGGTCCGGGTGGTTCTGATCAGTCATCCCGTGGGTCCCGGGGTTCTAGGCGCCGCTAAATGAATTATTTGTGTTTAAAACTATAAATTTTTCTGAATGTTAATTAAGAATTTATGAATTTTAAATGTTTATGAGTATGAATTTTAATTAATTTATAAGATGATGAATTTTAGTTATTTAAAGTATCAATTTTAATTGTTTAAGAGTACATATTTACACATGATAATATAGTTGATAATTTAATTGAATATATATGTGATAATAATAATAATTATAAACATGATAATATATATATGCAATAATAATAATAACAATAATATATGATAACATGTATATAGTGAATTTTAGGATACATTTTAATTGAATATATACAATATTAATAATTATAAAATAATAATATATATACTAATTGAATAGTGTAATAATGTGGTTTTATTTAATTATTGTATATAGTAAATGATAGGATACAATTTAATTGAATATATACAATAATTATAAAATAATAATAAATATATTAAATATTGTATACAATTTAATTGAATATATATAATAATTACAAAATAATAATAAATATATTAAATATAGTATACAATTTAATTGAATATATACAATAATTACAAAATAATAATAAATATATTAAATATAGTATACAATTTAATTGAATATATACAATAATTATAAAATAATAATAAATATATTAAATATTGTAGACAATTTAATTGAATATATATAATAATTAAAAATAATAATAAATATATTAAATATAGTATACAATTTAATTGAATATATGTGATAACATATATAATTGAATAATAGTTATATTAAACATATTTAATTGAATAACATTTATAAATTAAAAATATATAAAATATTGAACATAATATGATATTAATATATTTAAAAGCAAAAACATATCGAATGATTAGCTTTGCCCAAACGGTAAAGCGCCCAAGCTCTCTCCTCCACTCTCTCGGAGGTCACAGTTCGATCCCTTGCAACGCGAAATAAAAATGCCCAGCTAGCCCCGGTAGCGCGCCGGGGCGCTGGTTCGATCCCCCGGCCGCAATTCTTTTTATTACAATGATTTTAGCGAGGGCGAGACGAGGGCCCGCCCTCGCCAGCTGGCCCTCGCCGAACCCCTCGCCAAAACCCTCGCCCCACGCCCCTCGCCAAAACCCTCGCCCCACGCCCCTCGCCAAAACCCTCGCCAATTCAGCCAATTCCCAGCCCTCGGTAAAGCCCTCGCTAAACTCGCCTCGCCAAATCCCTCGGCAATTAGCGAGGGCAGGTGCCCTCGCTAATTGCCGAGGGATTTGGCGAGGGAAGTGGTTACCGACAAGGTTTTTGCCGAGGGCTACCTTCCCTCGGTAAAGCCCTCGCCAACCCCCTCCCCCTCGTTAATTCCCTCGCTAACCCCCTCGCCAAATTCGTTTTTTTTTGTGGTGTTCCTCATAGATTAAGTTAGCCCATAGTTTAATTTGTTGTAATCTTTACTTTCAAGCAAGGATCAAGCAATTGTAAGGATCATTTCAAGGTTTATTCAATTCAATCAAGGTGATATTCATCCATTTATTGCTTCCATCTATTTTGTCATGGGTTTGATCTATCTTCTCTTATTTCTATTTTATTGCTCAAATTAGCCATGGGCTAATCCCTTTGATTGCTTAGGTGTTTGAATTATACATGAATTTGGTGTAGATCATGAATTGATTGTTTTGATGGACATGTAATTGTGGTTTTGATGCTTCTATTATTAGGCTTTGTATGGATATTATGATTGATCGTTTTTATTAGCTTGATTCATCGAATTTGTATGTTGCAACGAGAGTAGGATATGCTTGTTAGAGGATTAAGTGAACTTTTCGATTAATAATGATGATTATAATTGTGATTGATTGCACCAAGAGGTGGATTAGTTGCTAAATCACCCTTTAATAGACATTGCATACTTAGGTGTGTAGTTGATTTGTGTGTGAAATGCATGATATTTTTGTATTTTATTGATCAATTTGATATAATTTCATGCGCTAACATCCATGATTTGGGCAAAGTTGAGTTTATTTGGTGGAAAAGGAAAATATGTGATTTGGTAGGTAAACAAGGCCTTCCGGAGGGTATGAAGGTGCTCGTGCGAAAGTCGGGACGAGAACGATTGTAAATCACAAAGAAGACTGTTGTGTGGCTCACTAGACCGGTCTAGTGGGACAATTAGACTCCAGTGGGATGTTTAAAGTGCTATACGATGTGTAAAAACGTACACATTTCACTGGACTGGAGTCACCCCACTCGAGTGGTCGAGTGGAGGTAAAAAATCAGATTGCTATGGGAAAGAAGACCTCACTCGATCAGTCGAGTGAGGCGACTCGGTCGAGTAAGAGTAAGGATCAGATATGCGCTGGAAAGGCACCTCGCTCGACCAGTCGAGCTGTGCCACTCGACTCGAGCGAGAACGAGGAAGAGTTTCTACACGCTTATAAAAGCCGCTCGACCGGTCGAGCCACGTGACTCGAGTCGAGCGAGCTTGATTTTAAAGCTCTGTTTGGTAATTTTGACGAAAACGTGAAGGAAAATTGGATTTTTTGAGAGAAAGAAGCCAAATGAGACTTAAGGGTTGTTAGAGAATTTGAAGGAAACTTGGAAAGGAAGAAAAAGGGGAGAGAGCAGCAACACACTCACGTACACACTGTAGCAGCAGCCATTTTACACACACTCACACACACTTAGAGGTATTGGGAATATATTTTTCATTTCTTCATCATTTGGGAGTAAAAAAGGATGTTTTGAGCTGGGAATTTCATAGCATTTCATCTACAAGAGACTAAGCCTTCTTTTCCTTCTCTTTTATTTTAATTTTAGTCATTTATCTTTTGTATTAGCATAGATGATGCTTGTAGTTAGCTAGACCACTTGTTCTAGGGATTTGTGGATCTTATTTTGAAATCAATGGTTTAAATTTTTGTTTATTTGGTATGTGTTGTTGATTATGACTCATGTGTTGGATTTATCATGATTTAAGAGTTTATTAGTATTGACCATGATGATTGCTCTAATTATTATTGCTTGGGTTTAAGATTGAGAAATTAAAATCCATCAATTGACCTCTAATGCATGACCCATTTGATTATCACTTGAGAAAGGGATTAATTAGTGGGAAAGTTTTAGGAATCCAAGGTGTTTATTGGGTTGATCATATTAATAGGGTAGAGATACATGTTAATATTGATTTTCCTTTGGATTGATTGGATAAAAAATTACTTTCAATTCTTGCTTAGTGATTCACTTTGCATAATCATCACATTACCCTATAGACTTGAATTTGCTACCATAGATGGAGATTTAAGTGAAGCATATCCTTAGGACTATTCCTTTAATTGTTGATTTCGCTCTTCTTTGATTGCTTGCTTTAATCTAGTGTTAATTGTTGTGGCTTTTCGTTCTAATTTTCTTATTGGTGACACTTGGTAGAAATTAGATAAGTTTAGCCTTAAATTAGCAACACCCTTTTTAATTGATTCTCTAGACTTGATTAAATCGCTTGGCATTACTCTTACGCTAGTACCCCTCCTTGTGGATCGATACTCTTACTTATCGCACTATAATTTGAAAATCGTACGCTTGCGGGAATTTAATTTATGTGTTGATAAAAAGAGGAACAGTAGTGAAGAGACGACCCTAGGCATTAGTACCCGATTGTGAACGTGTCTAGGTGATCAACGGTCTTAAATGCTTACTTGTTAAATTTTACGTGATCGCTCTTAGTCTTGCCCGATTCATGCCTTGATTTGTGATTGATTAGTGATTTTACCAAAGGATTGTATAAGGAAAACACCCGAGCGGTCGCTTCTCACCACTTGCACTCGTCTAAAGTTGAAATTGCTTCTGTAGTTATTAATTTGATTGCTCTTGTTTGGCTTATTGTTGATTAAGTTTTTGCATCCCGTTTCGCTGCTATAATTCTATGACAACACTTATTTTTTAGGCTCCACTGTTCTCCTAGTCTCTAGGGTTCGATAATTTGTTTGGTCGTAAAATATTTATTGCTAAAATACACGCGATCAGGAGTCTTGAGAGGATCTCAATAATGATATCAATCCGGTGGTTTATTTGCAGACAAGTCTTGCTTCAGCCTCATTGTAATTGGTCAATATAAATGTGTGTGCTCGCTATAGACACTTCTTAAAAAAGAATAATGACTTTTTTGCAATTCCACAATCCAAAATCATTACTGATATCCTCTCAATACGCCCTATTCGAACCATTATAAGTTGAAAGTGTGTTCGCAAGTCATGACTCTCTGATGAGAACCGCAAATTAGGTTCGATGAATTCGATGCCCCAACTCAGGTTGGCAAGCAACGAACCCTCAATCCCACGTAATTTCGATGCCCCAACTCAGGTTGGCAAGCAACGAAACCCGATTTTAAGCTCTAGCTCGGGCTAGCAAGCTTTCGAATCAATTCACAAAGCAAGAATTTGCTTCAAGAACTATTTGGCTATATTTCATATCTCAATTAAAAGATACATGACCTTTATTTATAGGCCAAATAAGCTACCAACTAACTCAACAAACTAACCTCTAAACATGCTAACTACCAACTAACACTTCTTGAAATATAAAGGACCAATATTACAAAAAGAAAGATAAAGGACTATTTTTGGGCTATTAGTTCGCATCACTCTCTTTACACTAGACACCTGAGTTTGTCAATTCTCATCTTCTCAGTCTGACACTCTATGAGTCAATGCCGAATTAACTTTAAAAAATTGTGTACAACTTGTTATTTACTCAAAGAGTGTTAGACCAGCTACTGTGTTAAGAAGATGAGATTTGACAAAGTCATGTGTCTCGAGTACAGCAAGCCATGACTTGCAAACACACTTGCTACTTATAATTGTTCGAGCAGGGAGTCTTGAGAGGATCTCAATAATGATATGGGCTGGTAGATTTGCAAACAAGTGTTGCTTCAGCCTCATTTTAATTGATGAATATAAATGTGTGCGCGCTAAGACACTACCTAAAAAAGAAGAATGACTTGTTTGCTAATCTACAATTCAAAATCATTGCTAATAACCTCTCTAGACGCCCTATTCGAACCATTATAAGTTGTGAGTGTGTTTGCATGTCATGGCTCGTTTTGCTCGAGACACTTGAGTTTGTCAATTCCCATCTTGTTAAAGTAGCCGCCAGCCTTGCACTCTATGAGTAAATGCCATATTTACTCAAAAAATTGTGTACAACTTGGTATTTACTCAAAGAGTGCTAGGTCGGCGACTGCGTTAAGAAGATGAGAATTGAGTAAAGCAAGTCATGACTTGCAAACACACTTGGTTCTTATAATTTTCGAAGAGGGAGTCTTGAGAGGATCTTAATAATGATATCGGGTGGTAGATTAGCAAACAAGTCTTGTTTCAGCTTCATTATAATTGGTCAATATGAATGTGTGAATGCACTATAGACACCTCCTAATAAGAAGAAAGGGTTTGTTTGCTAATCTACAATATTTAATATCCTCTCAAGATGCCCTATTTGAACCATTATAAGTTGCAAATGTGTTCGCAACTTATGGCTCGCTTTACTCGAGACACACGTTTGTCAATTTCCATCTTCTTGAAGAAGTCGTCAGCTTGAAACTCTACGAGACAATACCAACTTTACTCAAAAAAATGTGTACAACTTTGTATTCACTCAAAGAGTGCTAGGCCGGCGGCTGCGTTAAGAAAATGGGAATTGACAAAGTCATATTTCTCGAGTAAAGCAAGCCATGACTTGCAAACACGCTTGACACTTATAATCGAGTACTTATAATAGTGATAATAATTGAGTGCAAACAAGTCTTGCTTCAGCTAGCCTCACTGAAATTGGTCAATATATATGTGTGCGCCATAGAATATCTTGATCAGCTCAGGCTGGATTGTCATTCTGATTGTTGGAGCGTTTCTGAATGACAATCTTCATTGGTTGGATTCAGATTTAAAGGCCTCTCAACCATGGATTTCTTGTTGTGATCTTGAAAATGAACATTTTTTCTTGAAAATGAAGCCTATTTTTATGTGAAAATAGGTTTGATGGAATTGACATTGGTTTATGAAGGAATATGGAGTTGGAAAATAAAAAAACTTTATGTGTCATTAAGTTTTAGATTTTTTTTTAGCCAACAAAATAATTATTTGGGCCATTATCTTCTTATGAATTAAATTAAAAAAATCAGGAAAAAATTCAAAATAAACGCGCACCCTTTTTTTGCGAAAGAAACTACTTTCTCATCACAAACAAAGAGCAGAACTCATTGCTCCCTCTCAACCTCACCGACGACCACCGACGCTGCTCCCCCTCGTTGCTTGCCCCACCACCGCTAATCCCTTTCCATTTTCTGGTATGTTTAATTTTTAAGGCGAAAAGTCTTCAAATCCCCAAATCGTATGAATTTGTAGTGTTTTTGCAATATGTATTTTCTCTATTCAAATGTTCATTTAGGTTTTACAAATAATGTGAATTGTAGGATGTACAACAAGCATATTTGTTCTTGTTTGATATTTTGGATGATTATGCTTGAATCATATCCTGATACCAAACCATTTTCTTCACACCTCAAGCTTCCTTCTTTCCAAGAGTTTTGAAGCCAAAATTTGTGGTCCAGTTCAACACATGTGGATGCATTCTTTTGAGAGGTAACATATATTTTCTATATTATGTATTACCTTTTCTAGTAGTATGCGGTTGAATGATTTTGAGCCACTTATTTTTTTTTATCAGGTGAATGATGGACCCATGACTTACGTATAGGTAGTGAAGTTCTAACCACTTGAGCTATATCACTTCGTCATTTTGAACCACACTTAGTTATATTTAGGTATCTCCATAACTTGTCGCTCAAACTAAAAAAAACAGAGATTGAAACGTCGATTTTTAATGCATATATACTTGACTGAAGAGGTAGATACTTTCTGCTCATATTATTTGAGGGATCATGTTAAAAGGAGATTGAGCGTCTTACGATGGTAGAGGTATAAATAATAGAGGTTGAAACTGTACGTGTTATTGACTTGCGATTAAGTCGAATCATATATTCAGTAAGTAATTCATGTTTTCTTTATTAAACACATGCTACTTTGATTAAAAAAAAATTGTACATTGTTATGAATTAGGATCTATACTGAAACTACGACAAGAAAATTTGAACATCTCAGATTCAGAAGCAGATGGTTGTGTTCAAAATACATTGGCTGGTTGGTTCCAACGGTATGTGAGTATCATTTAATTTGAAATTATAATTAATTTATAATACATTTTGTAACATACAAGGATATTATGTAAATGGTTACAAATTTTTTACAATTGAGTATGCATCTTCAAAAGCGACTACAAACAGTGGTGTTTGCATTAAGAGTGCAAACTGCATTAAATTAAGAGTGATTATGGAGTGCTGCAAGAAGTCTTTGAAATAGAACATTATGGGTATTTGTGGAGAAACAGTAGTATAGTTGAAGGAAAGGAGATCATACCGGAGAAAATATTCGAGGAAATTGGTGTCTATTTTGTTTTAGAAATAGAAGTGCTCATTTTTTTTATTAGGTGGAAATCTCTAACCACTTGAAATATTTCACTTCAAACGTAGAAGTGCCATTAATTTTACATTTCATGATTGGTTTTGTAATCATAAAATATACTGCACGTGGAAGGGGCTTTGACTTCTAGGAGTGTTTTTCATATTCTGTTAAAAAAAAAAAAAAACTCCGATAAAAAAAATAAAAAAATAGGGCAATTCTTATATGCCTTTCAAATGTGTACTGCAGGTGTACGATTGTAAAAATAAATAGGGCAAGTGACATCGATCCCATAAAGAATTGAGAAAAAAAAAACAATGCTATATATGTTAGCATATTGGCTTGAAACCTCGAATTTAACTTGCCACGTGATACAAAATGACGTCGGCTAGAAGTAAAATGCCACATAACAACATTGCTTTTCAATTCTCAACGACTTCGCGACCAAAATCGGAACATATTAAATAGATTCGGGATCGAATTAAAATTAATATTTTTTTGAAACATTAAATGGAAGAGCGAAGTTGAAATAATTTCAACTTATAAACAACACATTAGTAAAAGAAGATAGTAGGATATATATTGAAAGAGCATTAATTTATAATTGACAAACCAAATGAAGATTGGTGGTATTACAACGTCTCCATCTTAAAGAAAAAAGTTCAACAAATAGAAACACAATTACTAATCGTACTAAATCAGAATGATCTTACATTCTCCCTTTTCGAAACTCTTAAGTGAAAGAAATTAAAGCTTGTAATAGCAAAGAAGTTTGTCAGTTTCCACGCCATCAAGATGTCACCGTCTTTGAAAATTCTTTGATTAGGTAAATAACTTCATAAGAATTTCGATCAAAATCCAAGCTGTTGCAGATCACAAATTGTTTTTTTCAAGATTTCTCAACTCCATATTCTTTCATAAACCAAATGTCACTTCTCTCCGACCTATTATAACATAAACATAGGTATCTCCTAAAGCACAAAACACCGCTGACCTATTATCACATAAACTTCAGTGGTGTTTTGTGCTTTAGGAGATACCCTATGTTTATGTGATAATAAGTCGGAGAGAACTGACATTTGGTTGATAAAGGAATACGGAATTGAGAATTTGGACAAAACAATTTGTCATCTGCAACAGCTCGGATTTTGATAGGAATTAGTTTATTCACCTTGATTAAATCATAAACAACATGGTGATTTATAATACATATATATTTACAATAGCAAGTCAAGTAAAGATACAACCTATCTTCTAAACAAGGGAATAAGACAAAGGAGAATATATGCAAATCTCATATATTAAGCTACAAAAAAACATTTCTTATTTACCCTATTTAGGTTTACAAAGATGGTGACATCTTGATGGCAGGGAAACTAACGAATTTCCATTTCTACTACTACAAGCGATAATTAATTATATGTTTGAATCATGTGCTAATATCAAACCATTTCTTCACACCCCAAGCTTCCTTTTGTGCAAGAGCTTTGAAAGAAAGAATGTAAAATCATTCTTATTGGGTGTGATCACTAATTGTGTTTCTTTTTATTGAACTTTTTTCTTTATTATGAAAACGTGGTAATACCATCATGTCGTGTTGTTGGAGTCAAACTGTCATCGTTTGGATTTTAAAACCAATTGCATCCCATAAATTTTTTACCTTTTTTGATTTAGTCCTACAATTATTCACTTTTCATATTTAGCCTCATATGTATTCAAATTGTGTCTAGTTAGTCTCAAATTGCCAAAAAAAAAAAAACAACGGTGTCGTTTTGTTAATGTGTCGCTCACGTGCGCCCATTTTCCAGCAATTTTGGATCAAAATGATATAATTTGAATACATATGGGAATAATATGGAAAAGTAAAAAAAGTGTGGGACGATTTTGAAAACGAAAAGAAGTAATGGGACGGATCTGACTTTAAAAATAGTGATGTCAAAAAGTTTAGCCGGAAAATTGCTGCACATGACCGGCACATGATTAAAACAACATTGTTCATACCTTTTTCAGTGATTTGGGACTAAATTGACACAATTTGATTACATTTAAGACTAAATACGAAAAATCAGGTGTAGAAATTATTTTACGCTCAAAACTTGAAAATATCTACATTGTGTTATGCAAGTTAAGTTCGAAAAATATTACTTCTCTTACAAATTTTTAAATGATTTCTTATAAAACACGTTGGTTGTTGTCTTTTGTTATCGCTATCCCCGCTGCATATCAAAATTTTCAAACCTTCTTACTTGGTTACTTCGCACACCGCAAGATATTACTATCCATGACTAAAAATTGGTCCCTCAACAAATGTCTTATGTTCTCAAGTGATTGTCCCTGATCATGATAATGGTCATAGGATAAGAAATCATCGGTGGAAATTGTATTCTCTGGAACTTGAAAGAGAGTCTTGTATCTAATGGAGTCTACCTCATTCTCGAAATCAACACCCTTGACTGGTGTTGGTCGGATTAAAATTTTCGCTTCAAGAACATGGCAACCGAGCTTCGTCACACAAAACTACTTCACTGTATATACTTTTTCTAAAATTGTTTAAAATTATGTTTTAAATATTTACGAATAGTTTGATAAAATTATGATTAAAAATATTACATGAATCGTAATTAAAAAGAGTTACTAAATTTTAGTATGCAATATATATTTGATGAGGTACTCTCTTGTAAGACCGTCTTACGTGAATGATCATATACAATTTGTTAATTAATTTAAGAATATTTAGGGTTAGTGAGTATATGGATAGTGATAAAAAAAATACACTTAACTTAAATATGTCTTAAATAATACAGCTTCTCTCAATAATTTATAATATTTATTTTTCTAAATTTATTATAGATTATGTTAGAAATACTAACTTTTTATTTTTAGATTATTTATTTGATTTTCCATATAATAATCAATTTTCCAAGATTACAAAATTTTGTAATCTTTTGGTCTGCAAATTCAAATTTAATGTTAATTATTTTCTATGACAAAATTTATGTGATAGATTTATTAGATCAACTGTACATATCCAAATAAAGTTGTTATTTATTATATTCTGATTATCGTCCTATAGCTTACATGAATAAAAACCAAAAAATGGTAAAAGTGTGCAAGTTACAGGATTAAAAAACCATTTCCCCATAAATTAAATATGGTTTATCAAAATACCCGCTTACTTGACAAAAGATTTTGTTATTACATCATATATATGTAGGGTAGAATAAGTTTTTAGTCTCTTAACTTGGCCAAGTTTTAGTTTATGTCCACTTATAACTTTTTCAGGTTGAAATTAGTTCTCTAACGACACTTTTTTATTCTGGTCCATGACTGGCTATCATAGATAATTCATCAGGTGACAACTGACGTGACATTTAGTTTTTAATTTACTTTGTTTTTCCCACAAGCATTAAACCAAATAAAAATCTAAAATAACACCTAAAATTTAAAAAAATGTAAATTTTGAATATATAAATTGCATACGAGGCAACAATTGCTAGCTGGTCTAGTTCAATACAAATTGATTTATCACTTTGAGAGGTATTTATATATAAAACATCGACATTATTCATATATTAAAAATGTACAATGTCTTATAGGTTTCTTCGCAAGTTAAAAGAAAAGGTGGAGAACAATGAAGTTATTGAGGCTACAATTTTGACTAAAGAGGGACAATAAACCCTCGTCTTTCCTCGCAAATGGGGATGGAACCCTCTCCATTTCTTAGCGAGGAGGTTATTCAAAGGGTGTGAGTGTTTTTTTTTTTTTTTTTGGCAGAATTAGGTTTGGTGAGTTTTTTGTCGCCGGGTGTGAATTTTTGGTAGTATTGTTTTGAGGAGAAATGTTTTTGACAAAATCATTTTAAAACACCACATGATCCTCGTGAACATATTGGCCGAAAATCCACAATTTGATTTAATTGTACGTGGCACTTACAATTAAACGATGTCATTTTCAAATTTCGGCAACTTCAAGACTAAAATCGGACCAAAATAAAAGATGTGGGATTGAACTAAAGATAATAATTTTTTGGGACCTTTAACGAAATAACATGACTTGTGGGACCAAAATAATTTCAACTTGATAACCTAAATTTCCCTGTAATAGAAGTCTATAAATCCAATCATATAACAACACAATTAAAGCATATATATTGAAAGAGCATTATAATTGACAAACCAAATGAAGACAACATGAATGTTTCCCTAAAGAAAAAAGGTTCACTAATTAACTAGAAACACAATTATAAATCGTACAAAATCAAATTGATCTCACATTCTCCCTCCCGAAACTCCTAAGTGAAAGAAAGCTCGGGGTGTGAAAAAATGGTTTGATATCAACATTCGATTCAAACATACGATTTATCTTATGCACAATATTGTTCTTCTTAGAGTAGTAGAAAAGGAAGTTTGTCAATTTCCACCCCATCAAGATGTCACAATCCTTGAAAACCATGATAGGGTAGATAACTTCATAAGAATATCTATCAAAAGCCGGGCTGTTGTTGATGACAAATTGTTTTGTCCAAGATTCTTCAACTCTATACTCCTTCATCAACCAAATGTCAACTCCTTCAGCCTTATTTTCACATATACATAGGGTATCCCCTAATGCACATAACACCGCCGCAAGTGTGTTACTTCCGGCCAAAAGAGGAGAAGAAAATGTGCTAAAAAGCTCATTTTCAAGATCAAAGCAAACAATCCATGATTGGGAGGCTTTTACATCTGACACCAACCAATGAAGATTGCCATGTAGAAACACCCCGCCAACACGGCAGCCATTCAGATTGCTTGCAGGAGGTGTTATTTTTCTCCATACACCTGTTCCAATAGTGTATACATAGCAGTTGCAGTCAGATTTAGGGTTTCTCAGAAATTGGTTGTCCTGAAAAACCATAACCACCTTATATTGGCCGCTTATTTTGCTTGCTCCAAATCCAAGAGCGGCTACCCTATGAGAGGAACGGCGTAACTCTTGAGGACGATGAAGCTCGATATAGTCACGAGTGAGCGGATTACATAGGTAAAGAGTGAGAGGTTTCCCCTGGTGACAATGGAGAATCAAACCATTAACTGAACCCGCTAACCATCCATTTTTAAAAGGGAGGTTGAATTTGATGGCGGGATTGAAACGAAGGCGGTGGTTTTCAAGATCTACACCATCTTCGATATCAAAAAATGTGTAAACCTTTGGCGTCGAGTCATAGAGTGCGAGGACGACCACTTCTCTAAGACGATGGGAATCGGCAAACTCAGGTGTCTGAAGCAAAGCGAGCCACGACTTGCGGACACACTTGCAAGTTATAATGGCCCGTATGGGGAGCCGTGAGAGGATTTCAATGACAATATCGGATGGTAGATTTGCGAAAAAGTCTTGCCTCGGCGACATTGTGATGGCCTATAAAATAATATTTTGCAATAGCACACAAACTAGATATATGTATGGGAGAGAACACAAATTATGGAGACAAATTTTAGAAAGAGCTAAAGCAAACCAATGGAAATGGATTAGAGCTAGAAATAAGAGTAGAGCTAGTTTTAGTTTGGTGGAATGGAGGCTTGTAGTGGTCGGAGCTGGTTTTTGTTTTACGGGTTGAGTACCCTTGTACTCTTGTTTATTGTTTTTTTCTAAAAAAGCAAACCAATGGAAAAAAAAAAAAGAAGAAAAAAAAAGTTGTTGTGGGGGGAGGGTGGGGGTGGGGGTGCTATGTTGTCAATGTAACAAGAAAGTTCATCTTACCTGCTTCTTATGAGGGGGAGAGCCGCTGTTGCAGTGTTGCACGAACAAGGAGCAAAAAGATACAGAAGAAGGCTTCTACCAATGCAAGAATGCTTCTGCTTGAATTGTCTGAGGAAGAGATGACTCTCATTTGCAAAGTACATATATTTATATATATTCAGTATATAAAAAGGCTATTTATTGCTCCTCTCAAAAGGGAAACAAAAGTTCAGCTGGCTGCTGGCAGATTAAATGTACGGTGCGTTTGGATTAATAAAAAGTGGTATCAAATTTATTACATAATTAATGTAATTTTCCAAAGTGAAATTGATTTTGATGGTATTAATTGATTTAATAAAAGGTATTTGTTGTTTTTATTACAAAGTGTTAGTTTTGAAAGATATTAATTATTGTTTTATTAAAAAGTATTAGTTATTTTATTATAAGGTATTAGTTGTAAAATAGTTTTACAGTGAAATCGACTCATACAAAACCAACACTTTTTCAAAACAAATAGATAGGTTTATTTTGCTGGTGATCTACACGCAAGCGTAAAATATTTTGGGTAACTATAAAGTAATTAAATCATTAATTACAAGAAGATGAACATTTAGTAAGCTTTACCAAAATTTGTTTTCTATATCGGTAAAATTTTGAAAAATAATCCAATCCTTATAATACCCTTATAATAATCCAAAAATACATTTACACCAACAAAATAATTAAATAGTAATTGTTCATGCCATAACAAATCAACAGCACCAATTGAAAAAAGAGCACGTAATTTTTTGTAATATTATAATGAATCGGGTACAAGAGATACCCAAGAATACATAGTATCAAGATTACATCAGTGAATTCACATAACCATTCTTGAATATTCATCAACGAAACATTCGGAAATGTCAAAGACATCCAACTCCAAAGTCAAGTTTTTATCTCAATGAGCGAGTTCTGCCAACTAAACTCTTTGCTTTCAAAAATCACATTATTTCTTTCTTATCTCAATTAATTGTCTAAAAGGGGATTCAATCAAATCGTTCCATTTTGTAGTGAGATGTGCCTCTCCAGAAAATTGCGAGCCTTAGAGATTTTATTGCAATGTCTGTGGATATTTAATACTCCTTCCGTCCCATAAAAGCTTTCACATTTTCCTTTTTCGTCCGTCCCAATATAAGTTTCACACCCTTAAAATGGAAAACCTTTTATAAACTCCACCCTCACAATTTTCATTAATTTACACAAATGCCATTACTTTTACTTTCACATACACATATCCCAATAAAGTTTTTTTACTTTATATATAAAAATTTACAAATTTATCCCTCAAAACTTCAATCATTACTCTTTTTTCTTAAAGTGTGTGCCCACCTACATATGAAATCTTTTCCGGGACGGAGGGAGTAGCATTAGAGGCAACACTGAACAACGGAAGTCTTATAATTAACGTACAAAAATTCAAAGGATTCAAAATTTTTATAGACTAAATTAGTCTATATTTGCCTCGAGAAATTTCCACTATAACTTATAGTGATACTGTTCCATATTTTAACAACTCTAAAATATACATTCGCAAGTATACGGTGTCTATCACAGCGTGATAAATACAGGTCGATCCACGAGGAAGGTTTAGCGTAAAAGTTTTATAAAATGGTCTTGCTCTTGCTATATTGATCACTTAATGAAGTGTAATTGTTGCAAACTCAATGTAATTCTAATTATCTACTCTAATTGCCACAAGCAATATAAAGAAATAGCAACCGAACAAATGATCAAACAACGTTTCATACAATCAAAAGTCAGGTGATTTAATAAAATGAAAAAGGTGGCTCTAAGGCATGTTACATTCAACTATTTATAAATGATGCAAAATCCTACTAATAGATAGGTTCAATTCTATAGGGATGATCACTTAGTGAAGATTCAAATTGATGAGTTAGATCCAATTAATCCAAAGAACAATCTACACACATGTATCTCTACCTAGTATGCAATTGCAACCCAAAAAAGCACTTAAGATCATATAATTCCCTCCCAAATATTAATCCTAATCTCAAGATCATAACAAATTAGTGCTCGTTTGGTTTGCATGATTAGGGCATGACAAATGAGTTAATATGGGCTGACAAGTGTTAAAATGAAGTCAATCATGTCTGCCGAATAATTAATGAGGGAAATCAAACGAGCTATTAGTGGTTTGTTCAATGGTTTATTAGTTTTTTTTTATCTGTTAAATAATGACTCAAACTCATGACCTTTGAGCATAAGTAGTGGAGCTCTAACCACTTGAACTACACTATTTCGTCGTTTTTATTAGTGAAATAGATTTCTCAATCCTATCCCAACTAACAACAATTTTTTTTGGAGAAAGCCAATTTATATATTGAGGAAGAGCACAAGAAATGTACAACCTCAAAATACAAAAGCATTACAACAGCTAAAACAAAATAAACCAGAAAAAACAGCAAATAAAACACCCTCCTCTCACTGCCAAACTATCAATCGATACAAAGATTCGGTTCTCTCAACCAGTCACTAAAAGAACTCCCCTTAATACAGTTGCCCAACTATCCAACTAACAACAAATTAACATATCATCATTGTACACTAACAACATGCTTTGCAATAAAAATTGAACACACCAATTGAATCAACAAACTACCAATTAAACAAGAAAATGATTCATAAATATCAAGTCAAATGTGTACAAAGTCCTAGAACCAAAAGTGTTCTAGCCAACTGCTAACATTTTCAAACTATTACTAAATTAAATGACAAAAATAAAATTTAAAAAAAAAAAAGGAAAAAGAAAGGTTAGTCTCTTGGAGAAGGTGTAGAATCAAAATTCAAGTTCAAATCATCTCTTGTTGCTCCAAAATGGTAAGAAATGAAGAAAAAGGATGAAGAACACCTTTGAGTGTGTGTGTGAAAAATGGCTGCTAAAAACCCCTTTGAAATGAGAAGAGGGAAATAATTATTCTCTTTGGAGTAGAGCACAAGAATATAGAAGTTTTTTTTTTTTTTATCAGTAAATATTAGTAGTTAGTTCACCAAGCGTCCAAACACACCTAGATTTCTTCAAGCCACCTTATAACTCTATTAATTTGTTCCCAAAGAGAATCGAACCTAGGTATCCAAGCCACCGTATCAAGGCATTGCTCGAGTTGTTGCACTTGTCTCCTTATGTCATCCAACTCGATATCACGAAGGTCTCTTTGATCAGCTGCAGGATCATTAACATTTGGAGCGTTCCTTCTCGGCCTGCCATTGATAACCAAAGCTCTAATACCAGCTTGAGCACCGGAAAAACTAGAGGTAGGTAACACAAAGAACACTCAAAGATAGGCTTCTCGCTCCAAGGAATACACCAAAGAAGTTAAAGGAACTCTTCAGTCAATGTAATCCACCAAAGAGATTAGAGAAAGATACAAGAAGAATGATCATGTCATAAGCTTAAGATCTCAAAATATGATTAATAATTTGGATGTATTCTCTGCTGCAAAATATTACAAAAGTGGCCTTTTATAGGCAATGCTTGTCACAACCCTCCAATGAGAAATTAAACATTAGATGTCTTGAAACCAAAGATAAAATCATAGAAAAGATAAGAATTTAATGAATACTGCTCTCTCCGTCCCGGAAAAGCTTTCATATGTAGAAAGGCACACACTTTAAGAAAAAAGAGTAATAATTGGGGTTTTGAGGGGTAATTTTGTAAACTTTTACGTATAAAGTAAAAAAAACTTTATTGAGTTATATGTGAGAGTAAAAAGTAATGACATTTGTGTAAATAAGTGAAAATTGTGATGGTGGATTTTATAAAGGGTTTTCCATTTTAAGAATGTGAAACTTATAATAGGACAAACGAAAAAGAAAAGTGTGAAAATTATTATGTGACGGAGGGAGTATCATTAACCAAGATGGTGGGTCTTGCTTATGTGTCAATTTTCTTTATATTAAAAAAAAATCTTTACAAGAGTTTGAACCCATCACCTTTCATATAGTGATTATAATACTTACCAACTAAACTAATTCATGCATATTTATAGATTTTGAAAACTTTTTCCTTTAACTCTTGTCTATAAAGTGTACTACTCCTATTAAATATTTTACTGAGATAATCCAATATTTTTTAAATATTAATTGTGAGTATTTCGAACAAGTGTATCCAATTATATATTAATATGAAGTTTAAAATATTTAATCGTATATTTTTAGTGAGTTTAGATGATGTGTCATTAATTTAAAAAATAATTTATGTGTTTAATTAGGAGTTAAGAATATAAAGAGTTTTGTATATTAATAACTATTAGTTAATGTATAATTTGTCACTTATACAATAATATTAACATATTGAGTAAATTATTAGAAAATGACTGACTCAATTAATTTACTTTATTCCATCCTAATATATATATATATATATATATATATATATATATATATATATATATATATTAGTATTATAAAAAAAATTAATATAATCATATATGATATTTATTATTCTAATATATATACGTTAATTATATAAAAACAATTCTATTAATTATCTTTTTTTATTAACAGTAAAATAAATTTGAAACAAAATTTATAGTAGATTTTTATATAATTATAATAATTCTAATACTTAGAATGAATTATTATACAATTAATATTACCATTGCTTAAATTTAATATTATAATTATACAAAAATTTATACATATATATTATTACTTGATGGAAAACATAAAAAAATATAATATATTATATTATAAAATTTATTTAACGAACATACCCGTAATATTCGGTTCTCATCTAGTTATTAACTAATATTGTACATGAATGACATGAATGATCAAGCAAGTTGAGTTAAATTTATAATTTATTCGATCCTATGATGAATGTATAGACACTAAAAAAACAAAAGATTAAAAGATATTCAAAAGAATAACTGTGTGGTTATTAACTCTATTATACTATATACAATTAAAAATAAACTCGAACTGCATTTGCTACTACTAAAATACTAAAATATAAGTTCCTTTCTATGAAGTCAATTAAAAATTATATTTATATATATTATTATTTTTATAAAAAAGAAACAGATAAAATTACAATCGAACCGGAGGTACACCGAATGGAGGAATATAAGAATGAGATTACAAAGGGGAAAAAAATCAGAATACCTATTCCAGCAAAAACATAAAAGAGTACCTAAGAGCAACAAATTTTAGCAATATTACAACACCAGTTTCGAAAGAGAAATTGTATTCTACCAATTTTGACAGCAAATAAACTTTTTAAGACTTTTCTCTTATTTCTTCAAAAATCTTACCGGGCTCTTATTTATATTATTGTTACCAAAATATAATAATTTATTTATATTAATTTTAATGAAATTTTAGTACTAATATAATAAGATATTTTTTCTAAATTAATCTAATATAACAAAATGAAATTATGTCGGAAAAAATTTTATTCTTAATTTCAATATGTATTATTGGTTGAAAATTTCATTGGTAATATAAGGAAAAAAAATTAATTAAATTTATTTTATCGCCAAATGAGTTCCATTGGTAGAATTATGTTGATATTTTTCAGAAATTAATTATACTTATTTTTACTATTATTTTTCTAATTTGAATAGAAAATATAAAATATTTAATTAGCAAGTTTATGTTTACGATATATGCAATTGAAATAAATATATAAGCCAATTAATTACTCCTCAAAATATTAAATGACACGTGTATGAAATATAAAATTTTAAATGACATGTGTATAAAAAATTTAGTTACCACAAATCTCCACGATTAATTTTTTTTTTTTTAATTTTATTATCCGTATACTTAGGTCATGTGGTAATTTAATTTAATATTTTTAAGTGTGGTAATATCTAGTTTCTCTTTATATTTTAAAGTGTGGTTATATAGGGCCAACAATTTGAGCCCAATTAAATGGGCCTCAATGGGCCGATCCAGTCAACCCGAAGTTAAGTATGGATTGGACCCAAAAAATATAGGCAGAAATGGCCCATCCATTATGGCTTAATGGACTCAGGTCAATTTGGCCCAATTGGCCAGATCAGTAATATTTTTCATTAATTGTTGTTACTCACGTATTGTATTATTTACACTTATATATTATTTTTGTTGAGCTTGTAATGACCTTTAAATCCATTTGAAAAACTATACTACGAATTTAAAATTTATTATTTTTTAATTAAGTTTAATAAATTAGTAATACTAATGTGACCACTGACCAATAGTGTAAAGTAGACTAAGTAGTTAGTAAATTATATATGTGGGGTGAGCTGAGTGGCCAACAACGTTTGTTTAAATATAATTTTAATTTGTTGTTCGGCAATTAAAATAATTAAAATTATGGGTTGGTTTGGCCCGTTAATTCGCAACCTAAATAATTAAAATTATGGGTTGGGTCGGACCGGACGGCCCGATTTTCCAACTCTAAGTATGGTATATATGTGATTAGTTCTATTCATATACGAAAATAAACCACACAACAAATTAATTTGAGAATCCATGAAATGTGAAAATATGCATTCCATTAAAATAAAAAATGATGTGTTAATAGCTTTAAGCATATAGCATTGACAAACTTATATTAACACACTAAAAACTTAATGTGATTAAAGGGCACTCATAATGATATTTATTTTGCAATGTGTTAAAAAAATGTAGCGATAAATATTTTTTTGGAGTGTGTAGTAGGGTTGTATACGAATCGAATCGAATATCACTATTTTGAATTTGTATTCGTTAAATTTTTCGAATATCGAATTCGAATTCGAATATTTTTCGAATAGTAAATGTGATTTATATTCAATTTGAATTTGATATCAAATTTTTCGGAACTATTCGAATACTCGAATCGAATATTCGAATCAAATTTTTCTCAAACATATTTTAAACAATATTCTTTGAGTATTCAATTGAAAATTAATTTCGTTATTTCAATTCACAATACAAATCACAAATTCAAAAGTTACATAATCAAATACAAAACGAAAAAAAAATTAATTATCAAATTACATAATGAGAACTCAATCTTCCATTGATGTTGCAAACCTAATTCAAGTTGTTTACAACATGACATGGTAGTTTTTCCTTGCTCCTAAATAAAAAATAAAAATAATTAAAATTAGTTTATTAAAAAAAATCATATATTTCAAATGAATTAAAAAACCTAAAAAAAACTTACATATGTCATAGTGGGTTTCTTGATCCCATAAAGTGTATGCTCCACAAATCAAAACTTCTACGAGTTAATCTTGGACGATAAGGATTCAATAGTTGAGTTCCTTCGCTAAATGTGGTCTCTTAAGCAATTGTACTAATAGGAATAGGAAGAACATCTCGAGCTAACTTGGATAGAATGTTAAACTTCGATTCTTGAGATTTCCAACAAGCTAAAATATGTTGTGCAGATAACCCGAGCTTTAATTTGAGTGGTGTGGTGTATTTATCAAAATATGTGTTTTCATTTGAGTGGTTTGGTGTATTTATCAAAATATGTGGTGCAAATATCTGAGTTTTAATATATTTATATAATACTAATATATAGATTATATATATATTTGTTATAAATATAATATATATTTAAATTTCGAATCGAATATTTACGAATATCGAATCGAATATCATAATTTTGTATTTGTATTTGTTTAATAATCGAATCAAATCGAATATTTGTAATCGAATTCGAATCATAAAATTTCGAATACGAATATCGAATTTCGAGCACGAATACCGAATTGAACAAAAATATTTGATTCGTATACAACCCTAGTGTATAGTAATCAGAAATTATTCTCACACTTCTTATTTGATTTTTTTATAACACTCATATTTATTTATAATGTGATAAATAAAGATAATAGGTTGTTTGCTGTAGTGAGATGGTTAAGCAGGTAGGGACCGTAGCAATATTTTGGGTGTATTTTGAAACTCTATTAACTTTAAAAAAATGTGACATTTGTGTATTAAACTTAAAAGCGAGGATGTTTGAAAATAAAGTGACTTTAAATCAAACTGAAGAAGTGATGTATTTGTAAAAGAAAAAAAAAAAAATATATATATATATATATATATATATATATATATATATTATTAATAGTGGGGATAATTATATGTGGAGGTAATTATTATTTTTCTCTTCTCAAAATGAGAATAATTTTTAAAGAATTCAAAAAGTAAGTGTACTCTAGATAAATGATTGCAAATATTATATAAATATAATTTTTCAAAATAAAAATGATTCTTCCCGTAAAATTTGGTTTACCAAGCACACATACAAAATATTCCATCAACATCAGGGACATGGGATCAAATATGCACAATTGCACGGCCTCACTATTAAGGGATTGCTTTTCATTTGGATTTGGCAATTTATTCTAGTTTTTTTTTTATTATTATTATTACTATTATTATTTACTATATATTTATACATTAATAGAAATGCAGATCTACCGACCTCTTTTTTAATGGGAGCGTTTTAATTGGGATGGCATGGCATGGCATGGCATGGCATAATAATTCAGAGACGGAGACAAGGGTGCCAACTGGAATTTAATTTCTTTTATTATTGTTTTTAATTTTCAATATATTATTGAGTGTAGTTCTTTTCAGCAAGCTTTGAACATATAGTTTTTGTTTTCTGTCAAACAAAAAACATATAGTTTTTTGTCAGGATAGAATGAAAGAATTTTATCTCATTAAAAAGTCTGAACTTGTAGAAAGATGTGAAATTAATTTATTTATATTAATACCCTAATAACAAGTAAAACAATTTAACCTCATAACTTTTTGACTCTCCAATATTTGTTAAAAAAAAATTCCAAATTTCAAGAGTTTGTCCGATTTCAGTCCCATTACAGAACAATTAAAACCACATCGTTTTGGCCCACATAAACAAAACAACGTCGTAGTTTCCATTTTTCTGGCAAAAATGGGATCACGGTCGGACAAACTTTGAAATTTTGGGATTATTTCCTTACTTTTAAGGATTAAAATGGGAGTGTCGAAAAGTTATGAAAGGGATCATTGATAGAGAGAATGTGAATGTGTTTGTTTAATTAATCCTTAATCATAATGTATTACCCTATATATATAAATATCAGTATATATATATATATAGAGAGAGAGAGAGAGGGAAATTGAGAGAGAGTATTTGTTTTATCCATGACCATCCATAATGTGTGGCTGTCAAAATCTTACACCCATAAGTTTGCCTTCTATCCAATAAACTTACAGCTTTACAATAGCAATGGCCAATGGTGCATGATATGGACGTACGTCCTCTTCAAATATCTGGCGCAGCAGCATGCATGCTTGTTAAAGAATATTCTGATTGGTTCTTATTGAATGATGTTGATTAATTTGCAATGTTACATGTGCTGTTTATGATGATCACCTTATAAATTATGTTCAGCCTCTGAAAAATTTGGATAATTATTAATTTTTAAATAAAAATAACCTCAATATATATATATATATATATGTGGAAAAAAATATAAATAGATTAAAAAAAATTAAATTACAAATAGGATAATGTTCAAATATTTTTGTGCGTCTGTTCAAATAGTTTTTATGCTTCTGTTCAAATTTTTTTTAACACAATAAGACTGCCTTTTTTAATATATTTCTTTAATTGTAACCCTTAGTCCTTTGTTTTAGGGTATTGGTATGCCCTTTTTCTCAACCCTCCTGTATAATTTTTAGAGTTGTACTATGTGAGTAAGTTTCACCATAAAATTAGTTTATAACTAATATTTTTTAGTGAAATAATTAATATTTTTTAATGAAATAATTAATATTATTCAAAATTAATACCTTAAAGTGAAACAACTAATACGCTTTAGTGAAATAAATAATACTCCCATAATAAATTCACGATAAAACTTGTTTGCACAATACTTTGCCTAATTTTTATTGTACGTACTGAAATTTTCTCTTTAATTCAACCTTTTTTTCATGGAGGTTTCACCACATAAAATTCGTGTTTTATTTTATTTTCTTGTCCTTATATTTCTTAATACTTCCTCCGTCTCATAACTATTTTGTAGACGTCCCACAATAAATTGCAAATCCAAATAAAGAATTTTTTTTATAAACTTCACCCTCACAATTAACACTTACATATTTACATAAATTGTCATTATTTTTTGGGCTCACACTATACTACACTCAATTCAATCAATTTTTTACTTTTTTCATGAAAGTTTATCAAATTACTCCTCAACATTTCAAACATTATACTTTATTCTTAAATTTAAATTCACTATTTGCTTGCAAATTGTTGAGGGATGAATGGAGTACTATTTTGTGTATTTTCATAACATGTAATGCGCCAGCAAGTGCACAAATTTATCACGTAATATTATAGATATTATCTCCATAGGAGTGGATATTCAGTACTGAAATTATGCAAATTTGATTATATAGAGCAAATTACAAAAAGGATGTTTATGAATTAAACTAAATATAATTTACCATTATAATCAACTAATATGTTTATAATTGCTACGATCAAAAAATTGGAACAATAATAGAGAGAAACCCTAAAGCTTCATTTGGATGGAGTGATTTGAAATCAATGAATTTGAGGATAATACACCATACATTTACAAATTAAAATAGGAAAAAACTAAATAAATGGATTTGATTCACACAAATATTATTTATAACTAGGAGGATTTCAAATACTCAACAAAACCTAGTCATTTGGAACCCTCTCACTTCTCCTACTTGCGCTAAATATTTGAGTGAATCAAGTACATTCATTTAGTTTTTTTCCATTTTAGTTTGTTTGAATACATGGTATATTATCTTCAAATCCCTTGATTTCAAATCCACTCCATTCAAATGGAGACTAAGATATTTTTTGTTTTGAACGGAGAAAGGGAATTAAATAAATGCAGTACCAGAGCTGCTCCGAAACGTTCTTAGAGCTGGTAATACATGAGATAACAAGAGCTGGTGGTCCAAGCAAAACAACTCAATATCAAATTTGATCTTAAAAGTACACTTTTACTCTTTTATTACTCTTACTTTTGGTCTCGCCATTTATTGATCGTCTCTATTTAAAAGTTTTTTTTATAGTTTATACTGGTAATTACATTTAAATAAAAAAACTTTTAAATAATTTTATTTAACACTTATCAAATAGTTTCGGTCTGTTAGGAAATCAACATTAATGAATTAAATCCGCACCTTCTGACTTTTAGATGAGACGAAAGTTTTTCATGGTATCAGAGCCAAAGGCTCATACCCATACGTCTGGATTCGAGAATTCTTTCAAGTCATCAGACAGCCAATTAACAAAATGACCAAATGTGTGAGTAAAAATGTACTTCAAGAACCAAATTTAACAGTGAGTGAAAGATGTCGACTAAAGAAAGATAAACGACAATAACGATATTTACTATTTTTAGTTTCATTTCCGTGTGCAAATCGATGAAGCCCAATTCATCGAACATACTCAGTACTGTTACTATTCCAGTCCAATAATTTGGAAATAATGGTCCCCTAATAATTATAACTTTTTCTTCCGCCTCAAAAACAGGTCCACCACTTTTGTGTCGACCGTCAAACGTCCCCTTACTAGTCATAATCTCCTCTTCTTCTTCAATTGTCCAAGCACTAGGTCCACCACATTTCGTCGGCCACCCACATTCAACACCTCATCACCTTCGCTTCACACTCGAGTCGAGTCGAGTCGAGCCTTTGTTCAGCCGAGCTGAGCTCGATCGATTACACTATCGAGATGAAAATAGAGTTCGACTCGACTCGCTAAGCTTTCACATATATACAAGAAAAATGATTATGGTATTAGTGAAACTACACTTAAATACAAGAAAATCCTCGACGGCTCGTTTGCAGATCGAGTATTTTGCGAGCTCGAGCTACGAAATAAACGAGCCGACAGCTCTACTCCACCATTATTAGGCTATGGCTTTTAGTTCAAGTTATATAATAAGGTATTCTTCTTTCATTCCATATGTTTCATTTTTCATATGGAACCTCCTCGTAAATCCTCCAAAGAACGCCTGAACGGCGTGAATAAAACCGCCGGCGATATCTCACCCACCACAAACAACACTAGTGCTAATAATGATTTTTTGCAGAGCAACAATAGCGCCGGAACCGACAGAGCATGGTGGAGCTACAGTAACGATTTTCAAAACGACACCGGGGTGGCCGATTTGTCGCCGCCGCCATCCCGGTTACCGGAGAGGGGGAGCGGTGATCACGACGATCAGCAGCCGCTTAGAGCCATCCGCGTCTCGTTTGCGGAGAGCGTGGAGCCGTCGTCCAACCGCCGGTCCAATGCCGAACCGGAAGAAGTGCTGCTTTGCAGTTCCAACAATACTTTTCAGAAGAAGTCTAAAATGATTAGAAGTAAAACCAAGTCAAGATTGCTGGACCAACATGAGGAAAATCAGGCAAGATCTCTGTCTGAAAAGAGTGGCAAATCGGAGCTTTCGAGCTCGAGTGAAACGGAGAAGGATGATCAGTTTCTTGAAGATGATTTACCGGAAGATTATAAGATGATGAAGTACAACAGTTTTTCGATCATACAATTATTTTGTTTGATATTGATCATTGCGGCGTTAGTTTGTAGTTTAACTATTGAAAAGTTGAGAAATCATACAGCCGTTGGATTAGGTATATGGAAATGGGAGTTCATGGTTTTGGTTTTGATTTGCGGGAGATTGGTGTCTGGTTGGGCAATTAGGATTATTGTTCATTTAATTGAGGGCAACTTTCTATTGCGAAAAAGGGTTTTGTTTTTCATATACGGTTTGAAAAAGTCTGTTCAAAATTGTTTGTGGTTGGCTTTGATCTGGATTGCTTGGAACTACATTTTTGTTGACAAGATTGAGAAGGTGGCGAATACTCGTGTTTTGTCGTACGTTTCAAAGATTTGGGTGTGTCTTTTGGTGGGAACATTTATTTGGCTAGTGAAAACCTTGCTTGTAAAGGTTTTAGCGTCTTCGTTTCACGTGAGCACGTTTTTCGATCGGATTCAAGAAGCGTTGTTCAGTCAGTATGTGATCGAGACCCTTTCGGGGCCGCCATTGATTGAGATTCAGCGAGAGCTGGACGAGGAGGAGAGGGTCATGGTCGAGGTAGAGAAACTTCAGAATGAAGGGGCGACTGTTCCGGATAGTTTGAAGGTAAATATGTTTAAAAATAGCGCGCGAATCATCCGTCCGATTAAGAAGATTCCCAAATCCACGAGTTCGAAGAAAGATGTGAAGAGTGGAATCACCATTGATCTTTTGCATAGGTTGAATCAGAACAATATTTCAGCTTGGAATATGAAGAGGTTGATGAGTGCAGTGAGGAAAGGGGCGCTCTCTATTAGAGATGAGAAAATACAGGGAACTACTGATGATGAAAGGGCAGTGGTGAATATTACTAATGAAAATCAGGCCAAGGCAGCTGCTACAAAGATCTTTTTCAATGTTGCAAAGCCAGGATCTAAGTAAGTTCTTTTATATGCACATAATTCAAATTAGTGTTTTATGATAGAAACTATGGGGAGGCTTGGTTCAAATTTTTTAATGGAAATCATTAGATACTGAAGTACAATAAAAATAACGGTTACATTGTTAGTGTTTTGATCTAATCTTGGAATAAGTGTCGAATGAAAAAATGATTGCTGGTTGAGGAATAGTGAAGTGATCGAAAAGGAATTGTAATAAGAAGGGAGATAGTTAATATTTTTTAGTTAAACAAAATGGGGTAACTTAGTTTTAGTCTCATTACCCCATAAGAAGTACGATGAAGTTGAATAGATCGACTTTAATTATTCACATTAATTAATCACCACAATTATCTTATATATACTTAGTTATATTACCATTCTTGCTGAAGAATCATGATATTGTGTAATCAGGCATATTTTCCTGGAAGATTTAATGCGTTTTGTGCGGGAGGATGAGGCTTTAAGGATTATAGGTCTCTTTTCAGATGGAACTGGGGAAAGGGGAATTAGCAAAAGTGTTCTTAAAAATTTGTTGGTAAGAAATATTATCTTGTCATTTCCCCTCATTCTAACCATAGAGTTTAATTTGCTATTTTTTTTTTATTTATCTTCTTCATAATGGTTTGAGATTTGATACTTATTATTTTACCACAGGTTACTGCATTCAGAGAGCGAAGAGCTCTTGCATTGTCTCTAAATGATACAAAAACGGCCGTTAACAAATTGCACAAAATGTTAAACGTCTTTGTGGGGATTCTCATTGTCGTCGTCTGGCTTCTTATTCTCAAATTCGCAACGACACACTTTCTCGTCTTCTTAAGCTCCCAGGTTCTTTTAGTAGTATTCATGTTCGGAAACACATGCAAGACAACATTCGAGGCGATCATTTTCCTATTCGTGATGCACCCATTTGATGTGGGCGATCGCGTTGAAGTCGAAGGAGTTCAAGTAAGTTTTCTTGATTTATGAGAATATTCTACATGTTATTTGTAGTGTAGTACTCATTTACGAGATGTACATTGCAGATGATCGTTGAGGAAATGAATATATTAACAACGGTTTTTCTCAAGTTCGATAATCACAAAATCTATTATCCAAATAGTGTCCTTTGCACAAAGCCAATCCATAATTATTATCGTAGCCCAGATATGGGAGATGCAATTGATTTCAGTATCCACATTTCAACTACTGGGGAGAAAATTGCAGCAATGAAGGAAAGGATGACAAGGTATGTCTTTGTTGTCTTAGGGGGTGCTTGGTAAAATTGTAAGGAATGGAATGGATATAGGAATGGAAAGGGTATGGAATCAAAGTCATTCCACTCAAATAGGTGAACTATGGATGATTCCTTTGTTTTTGGGTATCAAAGTCATAGTAGAGTCATTCCAAGCACACACTATGACTTTGATTTCCATTACTCACCTCCTAAAGTAGTCAACCAAGCACCCCCTTACTCATTTAGGGTATGTTTGATTTGATATTATAAAATTGAATTTGAGCATTCAAAATTCAAATTCGGTTCTATTATGGATTTTATAATCCAGTTTTAAAAACTCAATACATCTTACCTTATAAATACCTATAAATTCTACACATACAAATTTTTCTACATCACACTCTCTCAGTGACCTCTAGTGCAAAAATGGATTTTTTAGTCTCATTCGTCTTTTATTTATCAAATTTTACACATTTTTACTCACTTTTACAATTTTCAATAAAACAAACTAATTATTACACAATTATTCAAATATAATAATTATAGTCAACAATAATATATACTCTCTCCGTCTCAACTTAGAATATATGATTACTTTTGCATGGTTTTTAATTAAGGTATCAATTGCTTATATATAAAGTATATGGTTAAAGTAAAAATGGAATGGTATTATTGGAAAGTGGGGTCAATTTATAAATAAAATCAATGACAATTAAGTAATTATAGAGATATTTGGAGGGTCCATTTTGGGATATACATATTAAATTTGAACAGACAATAAAGGAATACATAGATTCAAAGGCACTCCTTCAACATTAATTTTATAAGTTTAAATTATACCCTACTTAAATCTCAAAAGAAACACACATTATTACTATTTTTATTATAATAAAATTCGTAGAATTTTTATCTTCAGATTTCAAAATCCTCTAAATCTCAAATCAAGCATGCCCTTAGAATTTCATCTTTCCAGCCATCAAAAAATTTGTTGCTCCATAGCTTTGTTTCATTATTAGTTGTTCGTTGGCTATTGGTCTGACCTGAAAACCAGGTCAATCAGCGAACGTTGGTCCAATTCTAATCTTATTTTTTGGGATAATTGCACTTTTAGTTCCATAGAAATATTCTCAAAACACTTTTGGTCTCAATGCTTAAAAGTGGTCCTTTTTTTTTTTTTTTTTTGGTCCCAAAATTGGTACCAAAATTGCAAATTGGTCCTTTTTTTAACGGAATTGGGACCAATTTTACGGAAAAAAAAAAAAGAAAAAAAGACCACTTTTAAACATAGTAGACCGAAAGTGTTTCGAGATGTTCCTATGGAACTAAAAATGCAATTTTCACATTGTTTCTTGGCTCATGCTCAAATGCTAGCTCTACATCTAGTAATATTCACAATACACAATGGTCTTCTTGCAGGTACATTAATAATAGGAGTGACCACTGGTACCCAGACCCCATGATTGTCATGAGAGACGTGGATGACATGAACAGGGTGATGTTTTCGATATGGCTTTCGCACAAGATGAATCATCAAGACATGGGTGAGAGATGGATAAGGAGAGCACATGTTGTGGATGAAATGCTCAAGACTTTCAGAGAGCTCGATATTGAATATCGCATGTTGCCCGTTGATGTAAATGTACGCAACATAAGTTCGACTAGGCTACCATCTAATTGGAACACTTGTGCTCCTAATTGAGCTTGCTTGATCCATATGGCAAACAAGTTGTGGTTGAAAGCAGTATTGTAGCAGAAGAAAAAGAGAAGTTATTTTATCTTTTTAGAGGGTGTTTTGCTTATAAAATGTATAGGAGTTTATAAGTTCTCAAAGTGTTTTTGTAAAAAAAAGACTTATAATTATTTTATGATCTTAAAATAAACTATTTACATCTTATAAGCTCCAGAAAATGATGGTACTCCCAAGCTTTTATTTTAAATAAGATAATACTTAAATATTTTATTTAAAATTACACGTAAAATAAATGGTATGCGGTGGAAGTGGCGGCCGCAGTTTAGGGATGAGAACAGTATGATTGTTAAAAATAAGGCCAGACTTGTTGCTAAAGGGATATTCACAATCTGAAGGTGTAAATTATGATAAAACCTTTGTTCCACTTGTTGAATTAGAAGCAATAAAGTTATTTTCAGCTTATGAATCACATAAGAAATTCAAAGTGTATCAAATTGATGTCAAAAGTGAATTCTCGAATGATGTACTTAATGAAGAGATATATACATGCATAGGGCACAAGTATCATATCTTGGGAAAATATTTTAATGGTCTATTTAAGAGAATACATGGCAGACATAGGTTTTCAATTCTTGGATTTCATGGAGATGCTTGGCTAGACTTCTCGTATTCCAATTCAAGGGATGTTGAACCCTATTTATGTTATCTTTTAATTAATTCCTACTCCCTCCGTCCCAAGAAGTTATGCACACTTTCCTTTTTCGTCTTTCCCAACAAGTTATGCACACTCCTAAAATGAAAACATCACACAATAGTAATATCCTCACAATATTATTTAAATCACAAAAATGTCACTCTTATTCTACTCTCTATTTTATTCTCTCTCCTATTTTATCTCATTAAATTACTCAAAATACTCTTACATTTTATTCTCTCTCTTACACTTTATTCTCATAAAAGTCAACAAATTTAATTTTTCTTAGTTTCCGTGTCCCAAAAAGTGTGCACAACTTCTTGGGACGGATGGGGTAATTTTTTTATTCCATCTCTCGAGTGTTTCGTACTACTTGGTTACATGTTAATGAAGGGATTTTTTATGTTTGTTTTAGCAATGGTCTGCTAGATCTATTCATAATTAATTCTACAGTTATAGAGTAAGTCATCTCATTTTGTGAGACGGATCCAATTTTTAATAAAATTTATCACTTTTATAAAATGTACATTTAAGTCAAAAATTGAAAAGTGATACCACTTTGTATTAAATAAATTATGTACAATTTTATAAAAAAATATGTGTAAAATGTATAATTTTATGATAAAAAATTAAAAAGTAACACACTTCACATTATAAGTGACCATAATTTATTAAAAAGTGGTAATAATTTTACAATGTTCTCATGTGCAATGGTCTCATACAAGTTTTTACCACAATTATAATATAAATTGTAATCTGTAATTGTTACAATTTATTTTAGTTTATACTCTAGTTGATTGCCAACCAACCTAAATCGTTACTCTTAGAGAAATATGATCGTTTACAATTGTGAAGGCGAAGACGTCTGCTGTTTGAGTCATTATGGGCTTTATTTTTATTTTTTTTTACAATTATGGGCTTTATTTAATTAGTTACTGTTCCTTTCTCAGTCCAGAATAATTATAAAATATCTAAAATATCCTTAATGTTCTTAATGATACAATAGTTAGTTTTAGTAGATATACATCTCTTCACTTCATTTTCTCACCACCACCACCGCTAATCTCACCTAGAGATGTCAAAAGGGCCGCGGGCTGGCCGCCAGCCCGTTTAGCCCTAAAAAATGAAAGGTTAGGGTCAGGGGTTTAATGACTCGTTTAAAATCGGGTATTTTTGGCCAGGACCGATTAGCCCGCGGGCTAAAAAGGCTAACCCGTCGGTTTTCCGGGCTGGCCCGTCAGCCTGTTTATTTTTATTTTTTATTTTTTTTAATTTACTAACCTCATGCCTATTAGTTATTTAATAAGGGAAAAATTGGAGTTGTAAATTCTTAGAGGTAAAAGTTAATAAAGAACAAAATGTTACTAAAAGGGTTTGAATTTATTCCTGACGATTTTTTTTCTGGAAATGTAAAACGCATTTGACAATCTATTTTGTTGTAATTCCTTATTGTTTAACTATTTTGATGTATTTCTAATGAATTTATGAACAATATTTATGTTTTAAGTTTGTATTATGTTATATTATAATTATAATTTAAAATTTTATATTAAAAATTAATTTTTTTCTTCGGAGCCCGTTAGTGGCCCGTTTAGCCTGTAGCCCGCTAGGGTTAGGGTTAGGTTCCAACAATTGTCGGTCCGCTAAGAGTGAACCGGTAATGTCTGGAACCGTTTAGGCCTGTGACCCTGTAGGGCCAGCCCGTTTAACATCTCTAATCTCACCCCCACTCATTTCAAACGCACTAGGTTTTTTTTTTTTCATGAGAAATGACCATTGTTTCAAATTTGGTTTTTAGAATGATCATTGTTCCCTTAGATTGTTTGAATCTGCTTTTTCCTCAAATCAATTTTCGTAAAATGCATGATGGCCGCCATGTTTTTTTCCCATATTTTTTCATGTCTCGAATTTTTTTCTCAAATTTCGAATTTTGTTTGTCGAAAAATAGAACAAAATAATTTTTTCCCGAAATTTTAGTCTCATTTCCGAAAATCATTCTTAATATTTTTTCTCTTTAATTTATAGTTTTTTTCATAAATAATTCTGAAATCGGACCATTTTTTCCAATACATCAGAATTTTTTGATTGCACTGGGTCGAAATGAACCTCATATTTTGAAACTAGTTGTTCAATATAATTTTTTTTTTTTTTTGCGATTTTTTATTCTATTTGTTCCATATTAGTGAGATTTTTGTTGGGTATTAAATGTAGGCAAAATATTTTATGAATAGACAAATTTAGCGATTTTCTGAAATTTTTAGTAGAAACTTCTTTTGTTTCACGTTTTTTTTTTTTGATTTTCTGACTCAGCTATCGTGATGGGCAGATGGCGGGGGAAGAAAATGAAGAAGTGTCATGAAATATGATTTTTTATGCGTTTTAGATATTTCATAATTATCTTGAAATAAGAAAAAAATGAATAAAGTATATTTTCTAGATTTTCCCATAACATGGGTTTTTAACGGGGCTCCACCCTCTGCACAGGTCTGTTGTCTTATGGTTTTAGATTTTTTTCTTTTTTAATAATAAAATCTTATTTTAGAAGGAAAAAAAAAAGTCTATTTTCCAAAGTTGAAGGTGTATATAATTGGAATTCCGACTAATTTCTTTCTCCTAGAAAGAAACAACCCACATAATCATTGGCCCAAAGGATTAAATAATAAGGAGAAGAAAATCTCAGGTTTCGTACCATCAAATGATTAAAAAAAAATTAGATGAGCTCGGTATTTTCGTTAAATAAACTTTACAATATAATATATTATATATAATATTTTCAAATACTAATATATATATATATATATATTAAAATAATGTATATGTATAAAAAATTGTAATTATAATATTAAATTTAAATAATGGTAATATTAATTGTATGACAATTCATGTTAGGGATTAGAATTATTATAATTATGTGAAAGAATTTACTATAAGATTTGTTTCAAATTTATTTTACAATTTAATAAAAAAAGAGACGATTAATATAATTTTTTTTATATAACTGATGCATAAATATTATTCCGAATATATTTACAATAAATATCATATATGATTATATTAAGTTTTTTTTTTTTTATAAAAGTTGATACAACCACAATTTTTCTTACATACATTTATAGGCTAAGTTAAATATAATTTTTTGTTGAAAAATTGTCATATGATAAAACTTTAGTGCCCGTTTGGTAGGCATGTTTATCAATAGAATAAGGACCTAATTTAGGCTAAATTATGTCCTTATCTTATTACTAAACATGCCTACCAAACGAGCACTATAGATATAAAATAGATATTTAAAATTTATATATTGACTTATTTATTAAAAAATATACATATTGTGCAAGAGGTCTAAGGTTCAAACCTCCTTAAAAATATATTTTTTAATTAATTTTTATATTAAAATGTCACATAGATGTCATATATTAATTATAAATCAATAGGATAATGACACATAGATTATTAACATATATATGCATTTAATAAGAATGTGACACCTCATTCAAATTAACCCCATGACGACATCTAAGCAAAATCAAACTCCCTATTAGTAATATAGGGATGATTAAGGTTCTATTTAATTTAAAATTAAATGTGAGTAGAATGGCGGCAATATCCGGTAAACTTGAAACATATATTCAGTTCGGCCCAATTATTTAATCAATATTCGGCCCATTTCCCAGCCCATTAGCATTGAAGAATGGCAGCAACCATGCAATTCTCACTATCTTGGTAAAAAAATATCATGCTTTTGACTTGATTAACTAGTTGAAAGCATCAGCAGGTGAAATCAGTTGCATATACGGGGCCCACATCACTTAGATAGTTGCAAATTGGAGATGAGACAACGATTAAAATGCTTAAATAATTACCTTGCAAGTGAATCTAAATTGATTTTCTTTAAATGATTTGTTTATGAAACCACTTTTCTTGGAACATATGTGAATGTGATGGTTAGATTATGATCGAAGTCAAGTCGAGGTGTATATAAAAATCAATGTGCAATCTTTATTGGAGATATGGTAGTCAAAAAGTCAAAGATCAAGATTATGCTAAATCATCTCAAAACATCATCAAATTTCTAAAATAGTTGTGTCAAGGGCATCGACGGATGGTAAGTGGGCAAGATAGTGAAAAAACTCCGATGTTGTAGGTTCGATTTTGTGTGGTTATAATTTTTTGCTGAAATACTTGTTATTGGATTCGTGTCCAGTTGGTAAACTTATGCAGGTATTTGGCTAAAACCATTATATTATTGGGCATTGTAACTAATTTTGAAAGAAATTTAAGGATTAATTTATGATTTAGTTGGTGTTAGCCTCTTTAATCTTATTTGTATTCTCTACTCTTTAATGAAAACGTGCATACGTTTCAATTAAGCTACAATTATATGTTTATCTTGTTGTGATGGCATGAGGTTGAGAGACTATTTTCATTTATAGAGAGATACCACACTATTTATTATGAGATCGAGAGACAATTAACTATTGAAAGGGAGAAAATTGGTGTTATTTTGTTGGAATAATTTGGTTGAGGCATCATATCATTACTCACTAGCAATGACGATTGGGGAGGAACAAAGGCGTGTTTGGCTGTGTCCCAAATTTGTTTATCGTTGGGGTTAATTTTGTTCTTATTATTGGAATAATTTTAGCATCACGCAAAAATATACTTGAAAAAATGAATTAGGCTGGAGAAAGTAATTAATGTTAAAAAAAAAAGTTGAGGAAAGTAAACATTTTGAGTTTGATCGGTGTACTGTTCAAGAATGGATCCAGGATTTCATCCAAGGACGGCGAAATACTTCATATATAAAGTAAGGCATGGAAAATTTTATAATTCAAGGAGAGCGAAATGACAAAATAATAAATTATACGTATATTAAAAAAAATTAAATTCCTAAATCCATCCGTTTACTGTTCACCATTATAAATTAACAGACAAATGCCGGATCCATGCGGTGATATGGGGTAAGGCTGTTCCCCCTATTTTGATTTTTTTGGTGTGTATACTTCTCAAACAGCATTCATTATACGATATACATATATATTAAATAATTGTTTGCGGTTAACATTTTAGAAAAAATTGGGCCAGATTTGATCTTGTATGGGTCATCCATTTTGGCATGTTTCTTCATTATATTATTTGAGCTTGTGATGCTTTATTTGTTGGGTATGGCTGAATTATTTTAAGAAATGATGTTTTTTTTTTTGTTTGAATTCTAATCAATATCTTATTATATTTATATATATATATATATATATATATATTTAATTTGATTGCATACACTTAAATGTAAAATAATATTTGTGTGCAAATACTTTTGAGATTGTGTGATCATGTATAAGATGAATTACTTTCAAAAAAAAAATATGTATAAGATGAATTCCCTTCACATATATATTATTTTCTCCCTCCAATAATATTTGTGTACGTACGTACAAATACTTTTAAGATTGTGTTTTTCTCCCTCCAATAATATTTGTGTATGTACATACAAATACTTTTAAGATTGTGTGAGTAGTATGAGATGAGTTTCCTTCACATGTATATTATTTTCTTCCTTCAAATAATTGTTTGTATATTTGTCTTATTTGTTCATAACTGTTTGCACACCTAATAAATAATTTTTTTCATAAACTCCACATTCATAATATTCACATATATGCACAATATGTCATTATTTTTTTAGTTCCACATTATACATAATTCAATCAAATTCTTTATTTTATACATAAAAGTTTTTTAAATTATCTCTAAAAAAATCTACTCATTACACTTTTTTTAAAAGTATGTTTATTTTAGTATTCGTGGAACGGAGAGATTATATGATATTATCGATCGTATCTTTAATTTAAAAATTATGAGTCCGCCGATGTGATCGACCATGTCAGAATTAATTTTTGTTTTTCTTTAATTTTGAATTGCGTATTGCAGATACAATTAATATAGACTGTGTAGTCAATCAAACTTGCAAAATGACATGAATTGCTTTGGCCCTACAATCAGAATTTGCTGGATTTGTAATAATGTGTTTTGTTATTGTTGATAATATAAAAATATCAGAATTAAATTCCAAAATACCAATTATAATATGATACTAGTGTCAAGACAAACACAAGAGATCTGCGCTTCACTAATTTTAAGCTAACTAAAATAGTCAAAAGGATTAATTATACTTTTTTGGATTAATGTTCTCCACTCGAATTTTCTATTTTACCATGATGGACAGTGCTCAACAAAACGTTACAGTACCACCTATTTTGATATTGGCAAAAAATTTGTGTGAATCGGGTGTATACGATGAACTCTATTTTTACTATCATTCTGCACTATCATTGTTATGAATATGCGTTGTTATAAGTAAAAGTAGTGAATATGCATGACAGTGATAGTAAAAGTAGAGTCATTGTATGCATTCGATTCACACAAGTGTTACTCGATATATTTTATAGTAATATAATACATTATGCATGTGTACAACATCCTAAAACCCTGTTAAATAATCTCTCTAGTGCTCGTTTGGTTTCCCTCATTAATTATCCGGCAGACACGATTTACTTCATTTTAACACTTGTTAGCCCATGTTAACTCATTTATCATACCCTAATCATGCAAACCAAACGAGCACCTAGACTAGTGTCCCGTTTATCTTTCTAAACCTTATGGTGTCACATATTGGATTTCTAGTTAGTCTCCTCTTATCATTAATGATATCGAGGAAAGTATTAACTTAACGCAATTAACGAGTATCATACATTTGAGAAAAGATGTAAATATTTTTTGTGTACTCCTCTTTAAGTGAAAAGTCTTGCAAAGACATTGTGGGACATGTATTACTCTGTCGTCTTCTGCAGTCAATTTCGTTCTCACTTTTCTTTACTTAATTTCTTTGTGAGAATGACTTTACTTGAGATCATAGAAGATAGAAAATGGAAGAAAGGATATATTAATTAATAGCTAGGTTATGTTGTTTAATTTTATAATATTTCATGAGTCACATTGTCGAATAAGTTATTGAATTTATTTGAGTTGAGTGAATTATTAAGAATTTGGTATTTGAGTAAATAGTCCTTATAAAATAAAAGACTAATAATTAAAGCTAGATACTTAATAAAAATGTCAAACTTGTATTTATTAATGAGTAATTGATCATGTGTGTCAAGAAACACAAGAGATCAACGCTTCATTAATTTTAAGCTAACTAAGATAGACAAAAGGCTTCATTATAATTTTTTGGATTAATGTCCTCCAGTCGAATTTTTCTGTATTACCCTGCTGGACAGTGTTCAACAAAATTTTACAGCGTTGCATGTACCACCTATTTTGATATATTGCATAGTAATATAACACATTATGCATGTTTATACAACATCCTAAAAATATACTCCCTCCGTCCCAGCATAATCTTCATACTTTGCTGGGTACGGAGATTAAGAAAACTTGCTTTTTGGAGATAAAGGGATAGGAGAGAGAATAAATTGTGGGGGTATTTTGGGTGTTTGACTTTTAAAAAGTGTAAGAAGATAAAGTGTTTGACTTTTAAGGGTATTAGTGTAAAAAATATTTTCCTTTTTTGGGTGTGAAGATTATGTTGGGACGTCCAAATAAGGAAAGTATGAAGATTATGTTGGGACGGAGGGAGTATTAAATAATCTCTCGAGATTAGTGTCCCTTTATCTTTGCAAACCTTATGGTGTCACGTATTGGATTTCTAGTTAGTCTCCTCTTATCATTAATGATATCGAGGAAAGTATTAAATTAAACGCAATGAGTCATGCATATATTTGACAAAAGATGCAAATATTTTTTGTTTACTCCTCTTTAAGTGAAAATCTTGCAAAGACATTGTGGGACATGTATTACTATGTGTCGTCTTTTGCATCGATCATTCAAACTAACGTCAATTTCATTCTCACCTTTCTTTACTTATCTTCTTTGTGAGAATGACTTTACTTGAGATAAAAGATAGAGATGGATGATGAAAGATGGAAGAAAAGGATATATTAATTAATAGCTAGGTTCTTGTGTTTAATTTTGTAATATTAATTTCATGAGTTACATTGTCGAATAAGTTATTGAATTTATTTGAGTTGGGTATTATTAAGAATTTGGTATTTGATGATTGTACGTTTTTTGAAGTTTAATAACATATTTTATATTTTTTTTAAATCAAGATTTCATGATATATATTGTTTGATGTATACTTTGTTAGAATTTAAAATAACAAAAAGTTGTACAACTGTTTTTCTTAATTTATAACAACGGCTAAGCATCGTTATCGTAAGGGTTACAACTATTTTTTTAATTTATAACGGGTGTATATCGTTGCCTTATGACTTACTACAACATTTTTTAAAATTTATAATGATATGTATATACAACTCTCGTAAAATATTACTATAACAGCCGGGTACTAAAGGAACGACGTACAATGGTTACGTTATAAATATTTTATCAATAATTTTTAAGATTTAATATAACAATTTTTACCTATACTGTATGGGGATGCTAATTTTTAAAAGAATAAGGGTATTATTCGTCAAGGATATATTATATTCAACAACTAATATATATATATATATATATATATATATATATATATATGTGTGTGTATAAATTTTAAAAATTTATAAAACAAATGTATGTAATTCATATTCTTTTTCTCATTTAAAATTTAAACATATTCAATATATAATTTAATCTAATTAGGTAACAAAACAACAAATTCAAATTCTATCAGTCCACTACATAAGTCATAATAATGAATTAAATTGAAAACGAGTGTCATGTTGTCAAATTAAATTACATTACATAACAAAGTTTAATTGAAATAACATTTTTAATATTTCATAGCATGACTATGTCTAATAATTCGAAGGCGTTTATTTTATTTCATTATTAATGATTTGTCACACGAATGCACAAATCTCATTTTTACAGGGGCACAAGTGCAAATTAATTTGATATCGTATTATACTTCTCCTTCTGTCCCACATCAGTTTTCACACTTTCCTTTTAGGTTTGCATCATAAATTTTTACAACAAGTATTAAAAACCGTTACGGGATATTCAGATCTACAACACTGGCTGGATACGAGGCGTTTTTGGCACAGTGTGTTTAGATAGAGATAGTGTTTGTGCTGTGCAAGAATGTGGAATGTTGTTGTTGAAAGCCTCCAATAATGACACGTGGGTTCCAGTGTGGTAGCCCCAAGTGTTTGCTTTCCCACCACTGTGCCACTATGTTTTATGAAGCAAAAACGAACGTTGAACCGAATAATCTTAGGCTCCATTTGGAAGGAGACATTTGAAATCAAGAGATTTGAGGATAATACACTATGCATTTACACATCAAAATGGAGAAAAATTAAATGAATGGATTTGGTTCACATAAATATTACTTATAAGTGGAAGGATTTCAAATACCCAACAAAACCTAGTCATTTGAAATCCTCTCACTTCTCTCACATGTGCTTAGTATTTAAGTGAATCAAATCCATTCATTTAGTTTTTCTCCATTTTAGTTTGTGTGAATACATATATATTATCCTCAAATCCCTTGATTTCAAATTCACTCCATCCAAATGGAGCCTTAGCATTTTTTGTAGGATCTGGTTCAATGGGGTTTGATCGTTATTAAACCGATATTATATCATAATTATATAATATCTAATTAAATATATAAATTATAGATCATAATACATATTTTTTTCCCTTTTAAGTACTCCCTTCGTCTCATTTTTTATTGCTCAAATCAAAATGACACGGGTTTTAATGAGAAAATTGTTTATTTGTAAAAATGATTTAAAGTTGAGGGTAAATAAGTCATTTCAATTTTATTGGGGGAAGTTGTTTTAGTTTAAGAGGGTGGAATTTGTAATTGAGTGACATGAAATATAAATAAGAGATGTTTGGAAAGGTTTAATTTGGGAAGGTAGAATTATTTTTTTTGCTAATTTAGGTATGAAAAAATAAAAATAAGATATTCATTTATGGATTTTGAACAATTTAAGATGGGACGGATGAAAAAATATATATTTATTTCAAGTAGTGTTTTTATTTCTCAAATACGTAATATAAATTATAAGATAAAGGTGTAAAAAATGTGCATGCATATGCCAAAAAAATATACTCCCTTCGTCCCATAAAATTTTTCTACCATTTTCCTTTTCACTTCTCGCTCGCATTACGAATTATAAGTTAATTTTGTCTCATGAAACCTCAATCATTACTTTTCTTCTTTGTTGTTCTTTCTCTGATCGTTTCCGCTTCTCGCTCTACAAAAGAGAGAAGACTTGTATTTGAGTCAATTTATAAGTTAATTTTGTCTCATAACCTCAATCATTACTCTTCTTTCTTAAAGTATGTGTTCTCCTACATGTGAAAGTTTTTCCGACCGAAAGAAGCATCAAATTGTAAAAAATTGTATTTTTATTTTTTACAAATAAGATTGGATTAGCGAGTTGACCAATTCAATTAATCACTGTCCAATCTGCTTTTTAAAACATATGTACGCTAGCGAATGTGACGACTGCCGTGTTCAATTACATATCCAGTCCACACTGTATATTTGAAGGCTGGGTGTAATGTGATTGGCCAATTTCAATTAATTAGTGAGGCAAACTTTGTGTGAGGGCAAATCGACAACAGTCAATTCCCACTTTGGGTCGGCAGTGTCATGAAAGGGACAGCATTCATAGGCCAACATCAACAAACAACGTTGCAATGATTCCATGTACGGATAAAAAGAATAAATAAATAAAGGTAAAATATTTTGTATCCTATTTCCGCCGGAAAAACTGTTTTGTGGGGGGCCAAATATTTTTTTATGAAATTGGGCAAACTTGATAGGCATATTTTGTAATTTTCCCTTAATTATTTGTATATGGGGTTAAGTGTAAAACAAATAAATTTGAGAGTGTGAAGTATATATCATTCCATTAGCATTTGATTGAGTTGGATGTGTTGGAAAAAGGTGATGCAACGAAGATGATGCAACACAGATTGAAAATCGAGATAAGAGTTTGATTCTCTCTATGTAAGGTAATATTGTCTCGTACTTCGATTTTAAAACTTCACGACTGTTGCACTACGTGTCGGAAGCTATCGGCGAATGGACTCGGATATCCGGAACTCTCTTGACACGACTCCAGTGAAAGCCTTAGAATGCTAGGAGCTCCTTGTGACTATGCGCGTACATGTGAAGTGTGTCTTTAAAGCGTCAAATGCAACTAAGTATGGTCAATAGACCTTTTGGTACCATAGCACCACCACCATACAAAGCTTTAGTCAATTTTAATTTATAACTCACACGTCTTCTTATATGAAAGAAAGTTTCTTTCCAATTTTCCTATGTGGGACAAGAAAACCAGCACTTTCCTTTTTTCTCACACATTTCAACTCTTCAATTTCCATTAAAACAAGTAATAAATTACAAATTTCATGTATTAATATCTCATTCATCCGAAATTGGTTTTGATCAAATCAATACATTAAATTTATCTACTCCGAACATAGATTATAAATTTGGAACTTATTTTTATTTTTTCACAAATGAATCATCAAAATAAAATTGGTCAAACTTAGTTGAACACCCAAATTCCAAATCAATTTTCACAAGTTTGAAAACTTTTTGGTAGGGACAAATCTAATACAACCATTCCTTTCTAATCACTTAATAATATATATTAGTCCACTGTTATACAAGCTTGCCGACCTTATAAAAATATATAAAAGAAGAACAAAATTTATATGGACCAATATCATATATAAGTCAAAGCAAAAACTTGTAATAATCATTTATAAAAGAATTTCTCAAAACCTTAACACTATTATAGGAATTCATTAATAGAAAAGTCAAATAAAAGTCTAGTTCGACTTTCAACCAACCATGTTAAAAAGTCAGAAAGGTAATGTATCTCAATATCTTTATAATTCTTCAATTCTTATCACAACCTTTATCACTATTAATATTATTAATTCTAATATGAGCCAAATGAGACTATAACTTTAGCTTAAACTAAATTTCATTACACAATAATTAATCACATAAGACTTAGCTAATTCACAGTACAAATTTAACTAGAGAAATTTCCATTTCTTCAACATCGAACCCCTGCTACAAATTGAATATGGAACTTGCTAATTAAATTTAGGGCTAACTCATCGAGTCTGGAGATTATCGAACTCATACCGAAATTAACATCGAAAAAGAATTGAATCGAAAATACTCGTTGAATTCATACCGAACTTAAATGTATCGAATTGTACTGACAAACCGTATTAACTGTACCGAAATGTATCAAACCATACAAAATCAAATTAAATATATATTAAAATTAAATTATTATTTTATTTTATATCCAACAAATTATATTATAGTAGCAATAAATTGTAATCATTAGAATCACTTAGAATAAATTTTTAAGAATTAGTCAATTGAATATACCTCCTTTCCCTGTCCATCTCTTTTATCGGGGAATTAAATTAATTAATTAATTTCACACGTGTGTCTGAGTTTAGAATTTTAAATTGGATATATAAATTTTTTTATGGAATTATAACAAAAACTCTAAGTTCAAATCTTGATGAATTTCATTCATGTTAAAAAAACATCATACACTTATATATGGGGACTATTCATTCTTCATATGATCGAGTTGACAGTACAGCCTACAAGTATGTGAGGATATTATGAAATTAAATAAATTAATTAATTTCACATAAATGGGATAAAAATTTTTATTTGTTTGACAAGCCTCATTGTCACCGCTTCGCTTCCTTAACTGGTAAGCTTCCTCTCTCTCTCTTTTTTTTTTTTTAAATTATCCAACTATGACTACTTCTCACACCCACAATATGTTATAATTATCTAACTATGACTCTCACACCCACGCATGTAATATTTCAGGGCAAGTTGCATTTTTGGTCCCAAGAGAATGAGAAATTTACAAAATAGTATTTTTTTTTTATACTTTTGGTCCCATAGTTTTTTTTGACATTTTAATCCCCAAAAAATTATAGTTTTGGTCCCAAGAGAATGATAAATTATAATTTTGGTCCCGAGAGAATGAAATAAAATTGCAGTTTTGGTCCTAAAAAATAATGGTTGGGACTATTTTTGCAAAAATAAAAAAGACAAAAAAAGAACGTGTGACTAACATTGTCGTTGAAAAATTCTCACAGGACCAAAACTACAATTTTCTCTAACAATATATATATATATATATATATATATATTATTATTATTATTATTACTTACACCACCACACATATATGTATGCTGACGCCCCTTGTTATTAGGATCTATGCTCATGTATTAACGTTAGTAGGGTCTCAATCAATTATAATAGAGTTTTTTTAACACTGATAGAGTAAAAACGTATAAATATTTTAATATTTAATAATAAGATAAAATAATGCAAGATCACAAATAGCACATAAATAATATAAAATGCATGTAATGCATGATTCATATTGGTCAATGACTAATTGATACTTCCTTTGTCTCATATTAGATAATATATTAGCCAAAAAAGTTTATCACAAACTCAATGATACATTACTTAAAAGGAAATAAAACAACACAATCATCTTTATATATACCCTTCAAATCAAACACCTAAATATTACACACAATATCATTACTTTATCTACATCAAGGTTGTAAAAGTCGAAAATCGGTAATCGAGCTTTTGAGGCCGCCTAGGTGCCGCTTGGGTTTTTTATTTAAAAAAAATTAATTAATTTTTTTTTATACATGGTCAACTTCACATAATAAACATAGCCTTATAGTCCAATATATAACATTACAAATTAATAAAAATTAAATGAGTGAGAATAAATTTCAACTTTATAATAAAATAACATTGTCAATATATATCACATTAACATAATGAACATAGACAAATAGTTCAAGTTTCAACAATTAATACATAACTGATAAGTGATAACTAAAATATTAAACATATACTGCAAAAAAAAAATATGTTCATTAAAAAAAAACATAAAATCGGTCGTCAAAACAGCGCCTGGCCACAAAAAAGACTAGCCGACTCGGCCGCCTTGACGGCGCCTGGCCACGAAAACACCTAAATTAGACAAAATCAGGTCGGCCTGCGACCCCCTAGGCGGCACCTAGGCCGATTTTTCCAACAATGATCTACACTAATCAAAATCTATTTTTTACAATAAAATAAATAAATTATTATATCCTTATTTTATTTCATTTAATACAAATAAATAACTCCTACCTTAATAACCGTTCAAATTAAATAATAAATCTATCGTTGAGTATGCGTCATTTTTTTTACAAATTTAGAATCAACGATTTAGACATAAGGTTATGACAAATATTCAAATCTAAAGGTGTAAAACGAGATGAAATATAAATAAATGATAAATTCTTGGGTGTAATTGATGCACACGGTTCAGTAGAATGTTTGACACAGTTTCAATTTAATTTTAGGTATATTCTGAACTATTTAGAAATGAATCAAATTAAATAGAAATTGAATTAAAATTATATTAATTATATTGTATACCATTGATGCACACAAATATGATTTTAAATAAATAATGTACAATTAATATAAAGTACCAAAAATCGGTCTGAATCTCCTGGTACAAATCTAATTAATGTAACAGGAGATGTAACATCATTATGTAACAGGAGATCCTGTGTGACCAAAAATGAATACACCAGCGAGAGGTTATGATATTTAATTACAATAACATTACGAGATTTTTTATTTTTATTTTTTGTGCTCCAAACTTTTATGATTTTTTTTTGATAACTCGGTATCCGGCCCAAGGACCGACTAATCCGGGTCCAAGCTTTTATGATTGTCAATTGGTTCTTACTGGAACTCGTTAATGTCATCAACGGTCTTGAATTTGGTCTTCTAATGATCATGTTATTATACGATTATTATTATGTGTGATTTTACTTGAAGATTGGAGAACTGATATGTGCAATTTCTATATACATTGTAGATTAATTGGTCTGTCATTGTTTTTTAGTTATACTTTAAAATTTAAGGGTTTATTACACTCTAGTACACGGTTCTGCCCAATAATTCAATGCCGTGCAAAAAAAAAAAAAAATTAAATTTTGGATAATTGTAAATAATTCAATTACCAATTTTAAATATTGTCGCTAAGTAAATTAATTTTCGAACTACACTCTTTGTGTTCGTGTGGGACGTGGCTTGTCAATGTGACACCTCTTAGTCAAACGAGGTCAATGCAGTTTACAAATAGAGTGTCATTTCGGCAAACCATATTACACTTAGACATAAAAGGAGTTATCAGAAAATTAATTTATATAACAACATTTAAAATTGATGATTTATTTACCATTATTAAAAGTTTTAAATTAAATTACAATTAAGTGAAAGACGGTGCTTAAATTGTAATTAAGCCAATAAAGGAAACATCATTTTCGCCACATCAGTACAGTCAAACGAGTTTGAATTACAATTGGTCCCATAACTTTCTGACAAAATAGATTTAGTCCCAAAATTAAGTTTTTAGCTAATTTAGTCCCAATTTTCCTGACATATTTTAAATTACGTCCCATTTTTGCCGGAAAATACAAAACGACGTCGTTTTATGTCATGTGCACGGCACGTGTCGCCGGTTTCCGGCGACCTTGTCTACGTGGCGTCCACCTGTATATAATTTTTTTTTAAAATTTTTAAAAAAAAAAAACTTAAAATCCACATGTCAATTAAACAAATAAATAAATATAAAATTCAAAAATAAAAAACTTAAAACTTAAATTAAAAAGAACATGTAACTTATAAACAAAAGATCCGTCTGTTAAAAAAAAACAAAAGATCCCCAAAACATAAACTTTAAAACTGAAACTAAAACGTAAACGCAAATGAACTAGGGTTCTTCCAAAATTCACATCTCTCAATCTCTCATACAAAATTCTCAAACCTGGAATAAGAAAGCTAGGGTTCGCTATGTGAATCGCAAGATCGGCTTCGTTTGCTTCAAAATCACAGTAGGAAGGTGAGGGCACACAGGATGGTTTTCATTCGCAAGAAAGGAGCTATGGATTGGGACCGTCCAAAATATGGTAAGATTCTTTAATATAAAGTGGACTGATGTTTGAGTATTGTTTTTAATATAATAGTGTATACTTTAATGTGACCCACATGATAGTGTACGGATTTTTGTCAACAAAGTATTTGTTTTTGTGTTGGTGGGTGTATTTATTATGTACTGTAGTGTTTTGTTCCACATACTTTAACCTTTTGTGTTTGTTTAATAATTTATGTGGGTATTGATGGTGAATCTATTTTTTTAATTTGTTTTATTTTTTTGGACAACTTGCGTAGACCCCAATAGCAATTATATAACTTTGGTACTTCACTTTGGAGGGGGATTTCGAACACATTCCTATTCCTTTGTATGTTGGGGGAATAAACTTGTGTTTGGTCGGGTAAAGGCGAGATGAGGTTAAGGTCGGTGATTTAGATCTATATAGTGCACAGTGGGGTTCCTAAGGTGGGTGTTAAAAAGTATCATTTAAGAATGAGGGATATGAATTTTAAACTTTGTCTTGATGATGTTGATCTTAGATATTGGGCACACAAACACCTGGATGTTAGGGAAATGCATGTATATGTGGAGATAGTTCAGTTAGAACCTGAAAATATTAATGAAGAACTTGATAAGGATTATTCTGATTTTGAGGATCATGATTTTATGATTGGGAATGAAGTAACAGATGATGATGATGACGACATTTATGATGAAAATGTAGTTGAAACAGACTATGAGCTTGATGAGGATGATGTGGGTGAGAGTAGGTCTGCAGAGCTTGAGGGTGAGGGCAGGACTAAAGAGGTCAAGGGTAAGGACAAACAACTTGTAGATGAGGAAAGTAGTGAGAGTGAACATGAGGATGATAAGGATGTTGTGGAGGAAGAGCATAACCATGATTTTGATGAGTTTAAACTTTCTGATGAAGAAAACGATCAGCCTGAATACACCATTTTCAATCCATCCACAATATTTAATCCTGAGTTCACCATTAGCCAAATCTTTGCTAGTAAAAAAGATTTCAAAAAGGCTGCAGAGTCACATGCCATTAGACACAAAAGAAATATTTGTTTCCCTAAAAATGATAATAGAAGAATCTATGCTAAATGTGTTGATGTGGGTTGTAAGTGGCTAATTCATGCTTTAAAGAGAAAAAATGAGGCTGCCTTTCAGATTAGGAAATACTACCCTAAACACACATGTGTACCTTCACAGAAAGTAAAAAACTTGACATCTACTTGGTTGAGTGAGTTTTTTATACAGAGGTTTCACTCTGATGCTGAGAGAGGGGTTGATGGTTTTATGCTTGATATTGTGCATGACATTAGGTGTGAAGTATCTAAGGGACAAGCATCTAGGGCCAAGTCTTTGGCCTTACGTAAAATAGAGGGTGATCCAGATGCCCAATATGCTAAGTTATGGTCATATGCTAATGAGCTTAGGAAAACTAATCCTGGATCAACTGTTATATTAGGGACTTCTGTTGATAATGGGGTTACAGTATTCTCCAAGTTCTATGTTTGTTTTGATGCTATGAAAAGAGGGTTTAAGGCTGGTTGTAGACCAATTTTAGGAATTGATGGGTGTCATTTGAAGAGTAAGTATGGGGGTGTTCTTCTTTCTGCAGTGGGGGTAGATGGAAATAATAATTTGTATCCTGTTGCTTATGCTATTGTTGAAAAGGAAAATGGAGAGATATGGGAATGGTTTCTTACTGTTCTTAAGAATGATTTGGAAATTAAGGTTGATGAGTTTACATTTATGTCCGATAAACAAAAAGGCTTAATTCAAGCTATGGATGCAGTGTTTCCTAGTGTAGACCACAGGTTTTGTGTTAGACATATGCACAATAACTTGAAAAATGCTGGGTATAGGGGTTTAGCTTTCAAACAAGCTATGTGGAAGGCAGCTTGTAGCACCACTCAAGGAGAGTTTAACCTAAGAATGACAGAACTTAAGAATCTGAATGAGGGGGCTTGGGATTGGTTCAAGGATAAACCTGGAAATCAGTGGTCAAAGGCCTTTTTCTCTGAGAAGGCAAAGTGTGACATGCTTTTGAATAATGTGTGTGAGTCTTTCAACTCACAAATTCTGCAAGCAAGAGGTAAGGCTATCATCACCATGCTTGAGTGGATTAGAGAACATCTAATGAAAAGACTTCAAAAGAACAGGGATAGAGCAAAGGCAAAATGGAAAGGGAAGGTGTGTCCAAAAATTTCAAAGATTATGGAGATAAATATGGAGAAGCTTGCTGATTGCATCCCTATTAAGTGCAATGATAGACATTATCAAATTTCATGCTATGATGGGGGTCAATATACTGTGGATTTGGATATGCATTTATGCTCTTGCAGGTTGTGGCAATTGACTGGTTATCCTTGCATCCATGGACATTGTGCAATTTTGAAACAAAAGCTTGATCCAGAGGACTTTGTGCATGATTACTATAGTGTGGAAACTTACCTGAAAGCCTATGAACACCCTATACTAGGGATCAGTTATGATGCATTATGGGGTGATAGTATGTACATCCCCCACTTCCTCCTAACTTTGGAACTAAAAAAAAGAAGAGGCGAGAATACCTACAATGAGAAGAAAAGAAGGTGATGAACCAAAGGGTAAGAAGAAGAGCAAAAATTGAGGATAAGAAGACAACAAACTCGTGCATTGCGGGAAGTGCGGAGGAGAAGGTCATAATGCCGCAACTTTGCTTATCGCGAGAGGGTAAATGTGATGATTTTTACTATTATTATTAATTTTTTTGTTTTTTACAAATATTTTGTATACTAATATTTTAAAGTGGATGGTCAGACTAGTATCAGAATAAGAGAGAGAAGAGTTGCTGAAACAAGTAAGAAAACCGGAGCAACAAAGAATGCTGCTGAAACAACTAAGAAAGCTAAACCTGCAAGTAAGAAGAAGGTGAGTTGATTGACAATTTAATTAAAATTATTGATTAATGATGGTGCTTTTTTAAAATTATTTAATTGATTATATTATTCACTAATGTAGGTGTTAGCTGATAACAATGCTGAAATTGTACCATATAAAAAGACCAAAACTACTTTGGGGATGGAGACTGACATACATGTCAGTTTAAACCAATTGCAAGTTTTATAGTTTAAACTATTTTACTAATTTAGCAGTATTGATGCATTACAGATTGCACCACCTAAGATAGCCATTGAGGACCATAATGATGGAGTTTCAGAAGTGTGCATTGCCACTCAACAGTCGGAGTTACAAGTGAGAGTTGGTTGACCCCAAGTTCAATACCAAATGTTCAAGGGCCTACTATGCATCAACAGCTGCAAATGGGGAAAAAAAAATATAATTGATAGAAAGTGATCAATGATTGTACCCCAAAGATAACTATTCTTGTAGAGTTGATTTGTGGAAATATTCTGTCTTTTGTTTGCTTTTGTAGAAGAAAACAGTGGATTCTACTTATTTTGTATGTTTAAACTGAACATGGAAGCACTCTTTGGGTTTTTTTGTATGGGGCACAGTCATGTGATGATTTTATGATCAATGAAAATCTGGTTTTAGTGGTGAAAATCTGATTTTATTCTAATATTCTTTACTTTCTTTGTGATGGGAAAGCAACTTTACGTATTTTTTCATTTATTGTGCTTATTTTCAAAATCTCCATAATTAATAGCTTTAGTCAGAAGGTCAATTGCATGCAATACAAAACAAAATAAACCTGGTAACTTTTTTTGTATGCAAAACAGAGGAACAAGATAAACTTGGCTTTAGTAATAATCTGATGCATTACAAAATAAATTAAACTGGCTTCTATACAAAAAGTACAAGGCAACTTTTTTCATCAATCTAAAACACCATGCCTTAATTTTAAAATGCATCATTCCTAACAAACTACATTAACCTATCATCTTCATATTTATCTTTGAACTAAATCCAATCTTAACCAAACAACATGCACCTAACACTACAAAAATCTTCAACATCAGTGCTCTATTCCCATATTTTTTCTCATTGTTCAGTGCCATGTTCTCATTCTTCAGTGCCATCTTCAGTGCCATCTTCAGTGCCATGTTCTCATTCTTCAGTGCCTTGTTTTCCACCTCCAACCTCTCGGTAACACTTTGCATAATACTTCTCATTTCTTCAAGTTTATTAATGATAGACTCCAAATTTCTTTTCTCATCCCTCTGCTCATTGAGCCTTCTCAACAATCCTGGAATAATTTGTTTAGCTCTTTCGCATAATGGTGGATCAATCCATCGGAAAAATTTGCAATATCCATTATTCTGTGAAAAAATAAATGACAAAAGAGGGTCATGTATAATTTCCAGTATCCATTATTTAATTTGTTGTCAATTCTTATTGCAATTTCATCTTGATTAATACACAAAATTCTGGTAGTCTTACAAAAGGAAAAATAGGTCATGTTTCTACTTAAGGCTTAGGACATAATTATTAGGCAAAATGGAGTTCTTTGGTTTTATGCTTCGTATCAATTGCACCACCATCTAAGTCTACCTCTAACCTTAGTTTGTTATGTTCTTAATAAAAATAAGAAACTGGAAAGAAAAAAATAAAAACCAAAGAGACAAAAATAACGAGAGATGAGAAATAAAATTATATTTTTCGATAATCAAATCCAATTAATCAACCGATTACTCAATAACTCCAAAGAAGAAAAATCTTCTATATGGTATATGCCCAAATAAAATTAAATATCAATCAAAACGTTTCTTTTCCAAAATTGATCGAATACCTTTCACACCCACAAATGTTCTTACCGGATACCTTTCACACCCAAGGAACCTCCGACCAACATTATCTTCCTTCCACGACGTAACAACGACCGCCACACGATGACAATAACAAGTGATTTGTTCCGAGCTTCCACTAGACTGAGACATAACAACAAATTATTCGTCAATTGAAATCTAATTTTGGGGTTTGGTTAATCGATTTTGGTTTTTGGGAATCTGGAAGAACCCTAGTTCAATTACGTTTACGTTTCAGTTTTAAAGTTTATGTTTTGGGGATTTTTTGTTTTTAAGTTACGTGTTCTTTTTAATTTAAGTTTTAAGTTTTTTGTTTTTGAATTTTAAATTTTTTTATTTGTTTAATTGACATGTGGATTTTAAGTTTTTAAAAAAAAATTAAAAAAAAAATTATATACAGGTGGACGCCACGTAGACAAGGTCGCCGGAAACCGGCGACACGTGCCGTGCACATGACATAAAACGACGTCGTTTTGTATTTTCCAGCAAAAATGGGACGTAATTTAAAATATGTCAGGAAAATTGGGACTAAATTAGCTAAAAACTTAATTTTGGGACTAAATCTATTTTGTCAGAAAGTTATGGGACCAATTGTAATTCAAACTCACAGTCAAACAGTGCAATTAATATATTAATTTTTTTTGACGGGTGCAATGAATATATTAATTAAAGATTATAGATAATATAAAATTGACAGCTCATTGTGATGCAAATTGCCCCTCACTAATTTCACTAGTAAAGTTTTTTTTTTTTTTTTTTTAAATTCATATGGCGTGTTTCTATTCGTCATGGAAAAGTTGACACTCATCAATTATCGACAAAGTAGAGTTTGAATACGTAGTCTCGCCGTAAAATTTATTTATATTTTGTATATATTTTTTAATAATATTAATTAATTGTTTTATAAATAATTAAACCATTTTGAATTGTTTAGTGAAATTGATTTATAAGAAATTTAATCATTAATAAAATACATGCAACACTATATATGATTCATTCATGTGATCAGAGCTGGATATAAGGACGGCAAGTGGGGCCGTAGCCACTCAATTTTTTTGAGTCATATGTGTATTTATATAATTATGTTCATATGTATATTTATTTATTGGCAAATATTTGTATGCATACTAAAAAATAATGTGCACAATATTTTTATTTAATACTATACTGTAACTAAACTAATACTATACAATGTTTGAAATAATACTACACTGTAACCAAACTAATACTACACAGTACCTGAAATAATATTATATTGTAACCAATTAATACTATATAGTACATGAAATAATACTACACTGTAACCAAACTTTGTGCACATAATTTTTATTGTGCACAATATGCACAAAAATACTACTCTTATTTATTCTGTTTAATTAGATTTATATGTGTGTATACTAATAATTTTATTAGTCTATAGTAATTCATGTTTTATTGTACACCTGTCCCTAAAATATAATTACTCGACTAATACTAACTATGTTCACAATACTAACTAATAAAGATTATCATATGCACTAATATGCTCAAAATAATGACTAGTACATTTTAGCCTATGCACTAATATGTTTTAGCATATAAACTACTCTCTCTATCTCATAGTTGTATGCACAGTTGACTGGACACGAATGTTAAGAAAATGCATTTTTAAGGAATTGATCATGTGTAAATGAAGAGTATAATTGAAAATTTGTGTGTATGTAAAGTAAGAGGTTAGTTAATTTAATTGAAAAAGTAATGACATTGATGTACATAAATATATACTGTGAGGTTGTTAAAAATGAAAAGTGTTTACATTTATAGATGTGCAAATAATTATGGAACGGACAAAGATAAGTGTGCAAACACCTCTGAGACGGAGGGAGTAATATGATTCATAATAGTCACTAATATGTCTTAACATATTAACTAATTGATTGTATGAAGTAATAAGTTTCTGAATACACCTTTTAGCACATAAACTAATGTTGGGCGTAGTGTCCAGCATCCTTTCAGCCTCTTCGGGCGTGATAAAACGGCAGGTAGACCAAGTACGGGACGCATTCGAACCGTGACGCTGCAGCTAGATATGGTTAAAAGAAATAAAGTAGCACCTCACTACACGTCCGGGCTTTTAGTCTAGTGTTAAGCGCTTGATCCTACAATTGGTATCAGAGCACAGGTCACAGGTTCGAATCCCAGGTAAAGCAAGCTAGTTGCCAAGTCCAGTGGCCATGTGGAGGCCATCAACCATGAAGGCTGGCAGGTGCTGGGTGGGGGATTGTTGGGTGATTAGTGTGAAATTGCATGATTATTGAATGTTTAATCTTCTCATTTTGATATGAATATCATGTTTATTTCACTCATATTTGATCAATTGCATTTGGTAGAGAGTGTGGTATTATTTTGGTTTATATGTGCAGGAATCATCAACTTGTGGAGAAATTTCAGACCTTCATATATTGTTGGATCAAGTGAAGAATTATACCATTAGAAAGAGGGCTGAAATAGGGTCGCGTAGCAACAAGAATCGGGCAAATTGGAGTTCGTATGCAGAAGATATGAGCGATCGAAGCGAAGGTGGCACACAGGGAGAAGTCACTCGGCCATAGCACATGTGACTCGGCCGAGTGAAGGCAGAGTTGCCCGAGTTGGCCAATTCCAGAAAGAATGTCACTCGACCAGTGCCAAGGCCACTCGGCCGAGTGGTGGCCGAGTGGGACCACCTGCTGCGCGATTTTGAGTAGAATTTCGTCATTTTCGAGACCCTTAATTGCAAAATGGAATTTGTAACTTTGCCCCCACTATAAATACCCCCCATTTCAGCTGATTAAAGGGGGGATTCCACACAACACACAATTAGATAGGAATTAGATAGGAAAATACACATAGTTTCACATAGTTGTAGGTGTTCTTCAATTTCCTTTTAATTTCTTGCAAATTAGTGATAGATTTTCATTCAATCAAGTGTAGCAACACATTTAAGGTGATACCCATACTTATTCTCTTAATTCTAATGGTTTATTTCTTAATTAGCATGCTTCCTTCTCCTTTTATTTTCTTAATTTTCAGGGGCTTTGTTATTTTGATCATGATTGGCTAAATTTCATATGTGCTTGGGTGTAATGATCCTTAGATGAGTTGATTTTGGTGAATTGATGATTGGGTGTTCATTTGTTGAGGTGATTAATTGTCTTAATGATGATTTGCATGATTTAATTGCTAAGGTGAGCTTTGATCTTGTGTTTATTGATTTAATTGATGCAAGGATACTTGGTTGATTGAATTGTTGCATAGGTGTTAGGTTTGCTAAAGTGATTGAAGTGGATATTTGGTTAACACAAGGATACTTGGTTAATTAATTAGAACCTCATTAAGGCACATTGATTACTTGTTGTTGCATGTGATTAGTGAGGGGGTGAGAGTGTCGTCTCTTACATTCCTACGTGCTTTATCGAACATTTAGAACCTAGGCTTATCCGAAGACGGTTTTATTTGAATTATGTGTTGGTTATCCCTATGATCCCTCTTTGAATGAACACTTGATTGTTGATGATCCGAATTTGTGAGTCTTTGGTGATTTGCACCCGAGCACTACTATCTCTTCCTTGTTATTCCTTTGTTGATTGCTTGGTTTAATTTCTTGTTGGTTTTGTGTTGTTATTTTGTTGTTTTTCTTTTGCAATCTTGACTAGCCACTATAATTCTATGGAAACGTATGTTTTTCGAGGCTCCATTGTACTCCTAGTCCCTTGGGTTCGATATTTGTTTGGTCGCAAAATACTTATCCACTAAAATACACACGATCAAAATGGCGCCGTTGGGGGACTAGTTGAGGACACTTAGGTGGAACTTGAATTCTTGTTGAGTAGTTTTACTAGTGGCATTTTTACTTGCTTTATTTTATTTTGTTGGTGTGAATTTGATACTTGCCTTCTTTTGTAGGTGGACACTCACTTGTTCTTAGGGGTTAAATTTCTTAATTGAAATCGAAACTCGAACTTAGCCACCGAAAGAAGGCAAGGGTAGTGAAGAGCTTAATTGAGAAGATGGACGGATATAACCAATACCCATGGAAGCATTGTTATGATCAAAATGGTATGGTTTATCCTCCACAATATGAAAAAAATGGTTACGATAATTGGAGGAACTTTGATTATGAATATCAAATGCAACAAGTTCCCTCCTATTATCAAGATTGGAGAAATGAGGAAGTATCACCCGCTTTTCAAGACACGTTCCCAAACTACATTGATGAGCATTATAGTCAAGAATTCGATCCACGGGATGGATTTGAATTTCAAGAAGCTTTTGTAGGAGATTACGATAATGGGAGGGGCTATGAGTACGATTATCAAATGCAACAAGCTCCCTCTTATTATCAAGAGTGGGAAAACAATGAGGAAAAGTCAACTACAAATGACTTGTTACTCCTATTGTTGAGGAAAACCGAGGAGAAAGATGCTAAACCTGGAAGCAAGGCTTGATAAGATGGAAGAAATGTTTGGAAGTCAAATAGCTCAACAAGAGAGTCAACTCAAATTTCTTGAAATTCAACTAGGACAATTGGCCATCGTTGTGAAAAATCTACAAGATGTGGTCGAAGAAGAAGAGGAAGAAGAAGAGGACCCAAGTAATGATAAGCATGAAGACAACAATTCAATGATCAAGAAAGATGAAGAGGAATGTCCCTTGATGGACATGAGCTACGATGACAATGAGCAAGAAAATCAAGAAGTATCGAACAACACATTGAAGAGTGAAATGAGCATTTCTAAACCTTTGAACTCTTCAATTTGTACTTTATTTGATATTGATGCTTCTATTGATTTTGTTTTGCCTCTTGAAAACTTTGATCAAAAGAAGGAAATTGAGAAGTGCTTGGGCATCCTTGGTCAAAAAGAGAAAGAATGGAAAGAGATGATAATAAAGGAGCAATGGGAACGTCCAATGAAGAAAGATGCGGGTGAATGGTCCACCTTCCATGAGAGCCTCATGGCTTTGGAAACTCAAAGGATGAAATATAGTGGGAAGGAGGACCGATATCCTTGGCCATTCCGATAGGGAAGTTGAACTCAATGAATAACGTCCGGCATAGGACATTAAAAATAGCGCTAGATGGGAGGCAACCCATCCTTTTCTTGCTTTCTTTGTTTTCGTGTTTGTTTTTTTGCTTTCAATAAGTGTGTTTCTTTTGTGTAGGTGATCGTGTTAGTGTGGAGGCCTAAGCTTGAAGTTCAAAGAGTCAAGTGCTAAGGTGCCGTTTTGAAAGGTATCACCCCGGGCTCGAACTTAGACTTGCTTGCAATGTCTAAGTTTGGGGGGGTTAGTGTAGATATTGCACCGGCGCACGACCATATTTTGAGTGAAATTTCGTTGAGCTTATTTGTTGATATTACGTGTATATGAATTTTGATGTTGAGCTTTTATTTCTTGGTAGTAGGTAGTTGTGTGCAACTCAATTAGCTAACTATCTTGCCAAACTTTTAATTGCTATGCAATGAAAAAGTTTGGGGGGGTGTGTTAGTTTAGCGATTTTCGTTGCACTAACTTGCCTCTCATTAGCATGAGAAAATTTTTGTGAATTTGGAGCTTATTTGTGGATTTATTGCATATCTTTGAGTTTATCATTTTAGATGTGTACTTTGTGATGGGAAATTGAGTAAGGTGATCTTGATTGTGGACTTGTTGTGTGATTAATTGGTGATCTTGTGATTAAAATTGGATGATGAGTTGAGTTAAAGGGTGATTTAGTCATTGTAATGTGTGTTTGTGTATAAACTTTGCTTAGGAGAGCATTTTGTCTACCTTGATAACCTTGTGAGATTTGAGCCTTGACTTGCATAATTTTGAGTCTTGTTTCCTTGATGTGTGAATCAATCATGCTTGTGTGCTCTAGAACTTGCTACTTGTCTTATTTGAAGCTACTTAGGTGTGAAGTCTTGGAATGTGATACAAGGCCATCTTTGAATTGATTTAGTCACTTGGCCAAATTTATCCTACCAAATGATATTATTTCGTAGTTAGCCACTTTGAGCTTATTGAGACTTATTTCTTTGGCAAACCTACGAATTTAGCCTTTTATCTTTTATGAGCCTAATTGTCCCCAATAACTAGTGGAGCGTAATGCTTTTAAAGAGGTTAATTGTGCTTTGAAGGAAGAGTGGTGGGAAAATTTGAGTTGTGAAATGAAAAGAAAAAGATGAGAAAAAAATGTGCACTTGAAAAAAAAGAGATGTGATTAGAAAAGAAATGATGAAAAGGAAAGAGAAAAAAAAAATCTCTTGTGCATATTGTGGTTGATTGAAGGAAAAAAAGAGAAAAAGGGTTCTATGACTATTGAGTAAGATGAATGATTTTTAAAGAAAACGAGTAAATTGTGTGAGTTGAGTATTGTGGGTGCAACCCGTACAATTGCACTTTCTCTTGAGAGTAAGAGATGTTCCTAGGCGTCTTGACCTCTCGCTCCACTAGTTCTTAGTCACTTATCCAAATCTTCCACCTTTACCAAAGAGCCTACATTACAACCAAATATAAAGACCTTGTTGATTCCTTGATTGGTCACTTTTGTGTGGTTGAAAATGTAGACTTGTGGCAAGCCTATGGTAGTGCACCTGTTTGATTTGATTGATTGAGAGTATATTTGCCCTATACACTTTTGAGTGATGAGTGTGAAACACATGTCTTGTGAGAATTGGTAGACAATTTGCTCGAATTTGCTATCATTAAAGCACAACTCATGTGAAGGTGATTAGTTGCTTTTTGACTTGATGATTCATTTGAGGAAGATTGCTTGATTACATGATTGTGTTGATAAGTCCATCTATTGAGTGAACTTATGCAATTTTCCCCCTTGTTCTTTTACTTCTTTGCTTGAGGACAAGCAAATCTTTTAGTTTGGGGGAATTTGATTAGTGTGAAATTGCATGATTATTGAATGTTTAATCTTCTCATTTTGATATGAATATCATGTTTATTTCACTCATATTTGATCAATTGCATTTGGTAGAGAGTGTGGTATTATTTTGGTTTATATGTGCAGGAATCATCAACTTGTGGAGAAATTTCAGACCTTCATATATTGTTGGATCAAGTGAAGAATTATACCATTAGAAAGAGGGCTGAAATAGGGTCGCGTAGCAACAAGAATCGGGCAAATTGGAGTTCGTATGCAGAAGATATGAGCGATCGAAGCGAAGGTGGCACACAGGGAGAAGTCACTCGGCCATAGCACATGTGACTCGGCCGAGTGAAGGCAGAGTTGCCCGAGTTGGCCAATTCCAGAAAGAATGTCACTCGACCAGTGCCAAGGCCACTCGGCCGAGTGGTGGCCGAGTGGGACCACTGCCGCGCGATTTTGAGTAGAATTTCGTCATTTTCGAGACCCTTAATTGCAAAATGGAATTTGTAACTTTGCCCCCACTATAAATACCCCCCATTTCAGCTGATTAAAGGGGGGATTCCACACAACACACAATTAGATAGGAATTAGATAGGAAAATACACATAGTTTCACATAGTTGTAGGTGTTCTTCAATTTCCTTTTAATTTCTTGCAAATTAGTGATAGATTTTCATTCAATCAAGTGTAGCAACACATTTAAGGTGATACCCATACTTATTCTCTTAATTCTAATGGTTTATTTCTTAATTAGCATGCTTCCTTCTCCTTTTATTTTCTTAATTTTCAGGGGCTTTGTTATTTTGATCATGATTGGCTAAATTTCATATGTGCTTGGGTGTAATGATCCTTAGATGAGTTGATTTTGGTGAATTGATGATTGGGTGTTCATTTGTTGAGGTGATTAATTGTCTTAATGATGATTTGCATGATTTAATTGCTAAGGTGAGCTTTGATCTTGTGTTTATTGATTTAATTGATGCAAGGATACTTGGTTGATTGAATTGTTGCATAGGTGTTAGGTTTGCTAAAGTGATTGAAGTGGATATTTGGTTAACACAAGGATACTTGGTTAATTAATTAGAACCTCATTAAGGCACATTGATTACTTGTTGTTGCATGTGATTAGTGAGGGGGTGAGAGTGTCGTCTCTTACATTCCTACGTGCTTTATCGAACATTTAGAACCTAGGCTTATCCAAAGACGGTTTTATTTGAATTATGTGTTGGTTATCCCTATGATCCCTCTTTGAATGAACACTTGATTGTTGATGATCCGAATTTGACGAGTCTTTGGTGATTTGCACCCGAGCACTACTATCTCTTCCTTGTTATTCCTTTGTTGATTGCTTGGTTTAATTTCTTGTTGGTTTTGTGTTGTTATTTTGTTGTTTTTCTTTTGCAATCTTGACTAGCCACTATAATTCTATGGAAACGTATGTTTTCGAGGCTCCATTGTACTCCTAGTCCCTTGGGTTCGATATTTGTTTGGTCGCAAAATACTTATCCACTAAAATACACACGATCAAAATGGCGCCGTTGTCGGGACTAGTTGAGGACACTTAGGTGGAACTTGAATTCTTGTTGAGTAGTTTTACTAGTGGCATTTTTACTTGCTTTATTTTATTTTGTTGGTGTGAATTTGATACTTGCCTTCTTTTGTAGGTGGACACTCACTTGTTCTTAGGGGTTAAATTTCTTAATTGAAATCGAAACTCGAACTTAGCCACCGAAAGAAGGCAAGGGTAGTGAAGAGCTTAATTGAGAAGATGGACGGATATAACCAATACCCATGGAAGCATTGTTATGATCAAAATGGTATGGTTTATCCTCCACAATATGAAAAATGGTTACGATAATGGAGGAACTTTGATTATGAATATCAAATGCAACAAGTTCCCTCCTATTATCAAGATTGGAGAAATGAGGAAGTATCACCCGCTTTTCAAGACACGTTCCCAAACTACATTGATGAGCATTATAGTCAAGAATTCGATCCACGGATGGATTTGAATTTCAAGAAGCTTTGTAGGAGATTACGATAATGGGAGGGGCTATGAGTACGATTACCAAATGCAACAAGCTCCCTCTTATTATCAAGAGTGGGAAAACAATGAGGAAAAGTCAACTACAAATGACTTGTTACTCCTATTGTTGAGGAAAACCGAGGAGAAAGATGCTAAACCGGAAGCAAGGCTTGATAAGATGGAAGAAATGTTTGGAAGTCAAATAGCTCAACAAGAGAGTCAACTCAAATTTCTTGAAATTCAACTAGACAATTGGCCATCGCTAGAAAAAAATCTACAAGATGTGGTCGAAGAAGAAGAGGAAGAAGAAGAGGACCCAAGTAATGATAAGCATGAAGACAACAATTCAATGATCAAGAAAGATGAAGAGGAATGTCCTCGATGGACATGAGCTACGATGACAATGAGCAAGAAAATCAAGAAGTATCGAACAACACATTGAAGAGTGAAATGAGCATTTCTAAACCTTTGAACTCTTCAATTTGTACTTTATTTGATATTGATGCTTCTATTGATTTTGTTTTGCCTCTTGAAAACTTTGATCAAAAGAAGGAAATTGAGAAGTGCTTGGGCATCCTTGGTCAAAAAGAGAAAGAATGGAAAGAGATGATAATAAAGGAGCAATGGGAACGCCCAATGAAGAAAGATGCGGTGAATGGTCCACCTTCCATGAGAGCCTCATGGCTTTGGAAACTCAAAGGATGAAATATAGTGGGAAGGAGGACCGATATCCTTGGCCATTCCGATAGGAAGTTGAACTCAATGAATAACGTCCGGCATAGGACATTAAAATAGCGCTAGATGGGAGGCAAACCCATCCTTTTCTTTGCTTTCTTTGTTTTCGTGTTTGTTTTTTGCTTTCAATAAGTGTGTTTCTTTGTGTAGGTGATCGTGTTAGTGTGGAGGCCTAAGCTTGAAGTTCAAAGAGTCAAGTGCTAAGGTGCCGTTTTGAAAGGTATCACCTCGGCTCGAACTTAGACTTGCTTGCAATGTCTAAGTTTGGGGGGGTTAGTGTAGATATTGCACCGGCGCACGACCATATTTTGAGTGAAATTTCGTTGAGCTTATTTGTTGATATTACGTGTATATGAATTTTGATGTTGAGCTTTTATTTCTTGGTAGTAGGTAGTTGTGTGCAACTCAATTAGCTAACTATCTTGCCAAACTTTTAATTGCTATGCAATGAAAAAGTTTGGGGGGGTGTGTTAGTTTAGCGATTTTCGTTGCACCAACTTGCCTCTCATTAGCATGAGAAAATTTTTGTGAATTTGGAGCTTATTTGTGGATTTATTGCATATCTTTGAGTTTATCATTTTAGATGTGTACTTTGTGATGGGAAATTGAGTAAGGTGATCTTGATTGTGGACTTGTTGTGTGATTAATTGGTGATCTTGTGATTAAAATTGGATGATGAGTTGAGTTAAAGGGTGATTTAGTCATTGTAATGTGTGTTTGTGTATAAACTTTGCTTAGGGAGAGCATTTTGTCTACCTTGATAACCTTGTGAGATTTGAGCCTTGACTTGCATAATTTTGAGTCTTGTTTCCTTGATGTGAATCAATCATGCTTGTGTGCTCTAGAACTTGCTACTTGTCTTATTTGAAGCTACTTAGGTGTGAAGTCTTGGAATGTGATACAAGGCCATCTTTGAATTGATTTAGTCACTTGGCCAAATTTATCCTACCAAATGATATTATTTCGTAGTTAGCCACTTTGAGCTTATTGAGACTTATTTCTTTGGCAAACCTACGAATTTAGCCTTTTATCTTTTATGAGCCTAATTGTCCCCAATAACTAGTGGAGCGTAATGCTTTTAAAGAGGTTAATTGTGCTTTGAAGGAAGAGTGGTGGGAAAATTTGAGTTGTGAAATGAAAAGAAAAAGATGAGAAAAAATGTGCACTTGAAAAAAAAGAGATGTGATTAGAAAAGAAATGATGAAAAGGAAAGAGAAAAAAAAAATCTCTTGTGCATATTGTGGTTGATTGAAGGAAAAAAAGAGAAAAAGGGTTCTATGACTATTGAGTAAGATGAATGATTTTTAAAGAAAACGAGTAAATTGTGTGAGTTGAGTATTGTGGGTGCAACCCGTACAATTGCACTTTCTCTTGAGAGTAAGAGATGTTCCTAGGCGTCTTGACCTCTCGCTCCACTAGTTTACGAGTCACTTATCCAAATCTTCCACCTTTACCAAAGAGCCTACATTACAACCAAATATAAAGACCTTGTTGATTCCTTGATTGGTCACTTTTGTGTGGTTGAAAATGTAGACTTGTGGCAAGCCTATGGTAGTGCACCTGTTTGATTTGATTGATTGAGAGTATATTTGCCCTATACACTTTTGAGTGATGAGTGTGAAACACATGTCTCAGGAGAATTGGTAGACAATTTGCTCGAATTTGCTATCATTAAAGCACAACTCATGTGAAGGTGATTAGTTGCTTTTGACTTGATGATTCATTTGAGGAAGATTGCTTGATTACATGATTGTGTTGATAAGTCCATCTATTGAGTGAACTTATGCAATTTTCCCCCTTGTTCTTTTACTTCTTTGCTTGAGGACAAGCAAATCTTTTAGTTTGGGGGAATTTGATTAGTGTGAAATTGCATGATTATTGAATGTTTAATCTTCTCATTTTGATATGAATATCATGTTTATTTCACTCATATTTGATCAATTGCATTTGGTAGAGAGTGTGGTATTATTTTGGTTTATATGTGCAGGAATCATCAACTTGTGGAGAAATTTCAGACCTTCATATATTGTTGGATCAAGTGAAGAATTATACCATTAGAAAGAGGGCTGAAATAGGGTCGCGTAGCAACAAGAATCGGGCAAATTGGAGTTCGTATGCGTAAGATATGAGCGATCGGGCGAAGGTGGCACACAGGGAGAAGTCACTCGGCCATAGCACATGTGACTCGGCCGAGTGAAGGCAGAGTTGCCCGAGTTGGCCAATTCCAGAAAGAATGTCACTCGACCAGTGCCAAGGCCACTCGGCCGAGTGGTGGCCGAGTGGGACCACCGCTGCGCGATTTTGAGTAGAATTTGGTCATTTTCGAGACCCTTAATTGCAAAATGGAATTTGTAACTTTGCCCCCACTATAAATACCCCCCATTTCAGCTGATTAAAGGGGGGATTCCACACAACACACAATTAGATAGGAATTAGATAGGAAAATACACATAGTTTCACATAGTTGTAGGTGTTCTTCAATTTCCTTTTAATTTCTTGCAAATTAGTGATAGATTTTCATTCAATCAAGTGTAGCAACACATTTAAGGTGATACCCATACTTATTCTCTTAATTCTAATGGTTTATTTCTTAATTAGCATGCTTCCTTCTCCTTTTATTTTCTTAATTTTCAGGGGCTTTGTTATTTTGATCATGATTGGCTAAATTTCATATGTGCTTGGGTGTAATGATCCTTAGATGAGTTGATTTTGGTGAATTGATGATTGGGTGTTCATTTGTTGAGGTGATTAATTGTCTTAATGATGATTTGCATGATTTAATTGCTAAGGTGAGCTTTGATCTTGTGTTTATTGATTTAATTGATGCAAGGATACTTGGTTGATTGAATTGTTGCATAGGTGTTAGGTTTGCTAAAGTGATTGAAGTGGATATTTGGTTAACACAAGGATACTTGGTTAATTAATTAGAACCTCATTAAGGCACATTGATTACTTGTTGTTGCATGTGATTAGTGAGGGGGTGAGAGTGTCTCTCTTACATTCCTACGTGCTTTATCGAACATTTAGAACCTAGGCTTATCCAAGCGGTTTTATTTGAATTATGTGTTGGTTATCCCTATGATCCCTCTTTGAATGAACACTTGATTGTTGATGATCCGAATTTGACGAGTCTTTGGTGATTTGCACCCGAGCACTACTATCTCTTCCTTGTTATTCCTTTGTTGATTGCTTGGTTTAATTTCTTGTTGGTTTTGTGTTGTTATTTTGTTGTTTTTCTTTTGCAATCTTGTGATAAAGGCAGGTAGGCCAAGTCCGGGACACATTCGAACCGTTGCGCTGCAGCTAGATATGATTAAAGGAAATAACGTAGCACCTCACTACAAGTCTGGGCTTTTAGTATAGTGGCAAGCGCTTGATCCTACAACTAATACCCCCTCCCTTCCAGTATAAAGTTCTCATTTTTCTATTTTGATCCGTCCCATAATAAATTTTTCATTCTATTTTTGGCAAATACCTTCTAAATTTATATATGTCCCTACTTTCACTATCGTTTACATTTATAGTCACACAATTATCCTCGCGTTTGCCTAATTAAACCTCTTACCTTTTATTTCTTTCATCATCACATTACTTGTACTATATCTTTTATTATATCATTTACCTTAATTTTTGTGCGCAAAAATAATGAGAAGTTCGGGATGGGGTGTAATTTATTACACAATTCAATATTATTCGGAATAATTAGTACATTTTCATCACAGGAGACACACTTGTTTTAATACTATATTTTTTATAAGGTCGGCAATCTTGTATAACAGTGGACTAATATATACACCTTTTTAAGTGAATATTATTCGAATATAGTGATATATATAATTGTACCTAACTTTTACTAATTAAATAGCCAAAGTTTTTCCACTAAAACTTAATGTGGAATTAAATTTCACTAATTAAATAGCCAAAGTTACTTAATGTGGAATTAAACGTGACTCCATTTCATATATATAGTATGATAAGGAGACGTGGCTGTATTAGATTTGTCCCTAGCTTTTAGTAATGAAATTAATAACCAAAGTTTTCCACTAAAGCTTAATTTGGAATAAACTTTTACTAATTAAACAGGCAAAGTTAATTAAACGTGACTCATTTCGTATATATAGTACGATAAAAGTAGTGCATGACTTGTTCGATCCCTAACTTTTACTAATTAAATAGCCAAAATTTTCCACTATAACTTAATGTGGAATTAAAATTTTACTAATTAAACAGCCAAAGTTACTTAATTTGGAATTCAACTTGACTCCAATTCATATATATAGAATATAGTACGATAAAAGGAGAGGCTGTATTAGATTTGTCCCTACCAAAAAGTTTTCAAACTTTTATTGATCTATTTAATTATTCGTCCAACTCATGCAAGCAAATGCTAATGAGATCAAAGCTAAATGATACGGAGAAATTTTGTATGAGACGGTTCTCATCGTATGCATTTTTTATGATACATGGACTTGTGACTTTACCCGAATTGTATTTTAAAGCAAATTGTATTGTAAATATTGATGGTTCGAATTTTAATTAATTTGGAAGTGTAAAAGATGAACCCCTAATGAGCATGATGCGTAGTTTTATAACATGATTTTCCATATAAATATCATGATAATTGCGAGTCTCATTCATAGTTATCGTTACATACGAAAATAAATAATTCAAAATGGGGTAGCTAGCATATCAAATTGCTCAATTGCGTGGTGAAAAAAGCCATTCATAAAATTTGATGTCCAAGAATTCTTATGATAGCAATAATTTGTTGTAAATTTGTAGTGGATGGTCCATTGAAAAGGAATAGACCTTATAAAACAGACGTTCGATCTACTTTCCAATCATTCCCCAATTGCGAATATTGTATCATTACAATTAATGCAATTGCCAAAGATATGGCATGACACACAAAATCTGTGTTTTGGCATAATTTTTCGGACTCGTTGGCTTGGATAGGAGTGGCAACGGGGCAGGGCAGGGCGGGGCGGGGTGAGGGCAGTTTATGCTACACCCGGCCCCGACCTCGATGGGGATTTTTTGTCCCATGGCCTGACCCGAAACCCAATAGGGAATTTATATGTATCCCCATCCCCGCCCCTAACGGAGTCGGGTATACCCGACCCAACTCGAAAATCCCTTCTTTTAAAAAAAAATATGTATCAATATATATATATATATATATATATATATATATATATATATATGTACATATCATTAGATTATAAATTATCAAAAAAACTATTAAATATTAAACTATTATAAAGTTATTTGACAAAATTTATATATCTATACGAAACATCATTAAATCTAAAAATAATGCAAAATAAAAGTTAAGAATATTATGTTATTTGATACTCCATAATAACAACAACATTTTTTCTCCTTCAAAAAATTATTGCAATGAATTGATTAATTTTCTTGTTTAATATAAACTTTTTAAAGCTCATGATATGTTTTTTCTTTTATTTAATGTGAAAAGTGGAATTGAGATGATAGAAAGAGTTTAAGTCATATATAAAGATATATATATATATATATATATATATATATATATATATTCATAATATATATATATATATATATATATATATTCGGGCGGGTTCAGGGCAGGTCCTATAAATATCATCCCCGCCCCATCACCGTTAATTTTTTTTTCATTTTTCAGGAACAATCGAACCTAACCCGATCAAAAGCTTAAAAAAAACATCTTAATCGGGACAGGTCTCCACGGTTCCCGGTTGGATTGCATTCCTAGGCTTGGAAACACCTTAACAATTGCATCTTAAATTAGCAAAGGACAATTGGTTGGGTCTCAGCTCAGATGATTTTAAGTGGTTAATTTAGGCGGTCGTGTGACAAACAATACTCGTCCTAGTTAGTTATATCGACCCCATGTTATTTGCTTCCTTAGAGGTGCATGAATAGAAATTCCAAGGGAAACTGCATGGAGGTTTTTCTCCAACCACTGATAGTTGAATATATATTTTTGTGGAGAAGATAGTTGAATCATATATTGTTGCTAGAAAATAGATTATTTTTTTTTTTGTTATGTGAGTTGCACTAAATCTGGGCGAATCTCCTACATGAAGATGAGTAGACGTGTCTTAAGAAAGTAATAGAAGAGGAAGGCCACAACAAAAAAATAATAATAATTGGTGGTTTTAAGACTAAAATATTTTATGGGATTTTGTCATATTATAGAGTCAATTATGGATCCGACACAAATTGGATGTGATGCACATTGAAAAGATATGTTTGATAATGGTGTTCAACAAAACATTGAATGTGGAAGATAAAACAATGGACGCCCCCTAAATCTCAGAGGAATTTAATGAATATTGTCGTTAGTCGAAACTGAAGAGATGTGAGTGTACAATATAGTATCCAAAATCTTGTCATACACTTGATAAGGAGTAGAAAGAGGCTTTGTGTAAGTGGATCGCATAAAGTTGAAGTTCCCCGATGACTACAGGTATAGCATGTCTCGATGTGTAGAAATGAAAAAATTGAAGATATCTGAAATGAAAAGTCATGATTGTCACGTGTTTATGCAGAGACAACTAATGGACGATGCTTCGATTGTAAATGCCTATTTGACTAAAGATATAATGTTTTGATCTCATTTAAAAAAAAAAAAAAAAAAAACACGGTATGACGAGATATATAACATGTACAATGTCATCATACTAGTTACGATGGTCAAAATAATCGAGGGTGATTTACCAATATTCCTGTCACTTGTTTATGTGAGTTAATTTATTAATAGATATTGCGTTATTAATTCTCGAATATATTTGGACAACTACAACTAGTCCAACTAAATCTTTCTACGATAGAATCAGGTGCTTGACTTTAAGATGAATTTGAGTCGTGGTTTGGACAATATTGTAAATATTTTTCCGTGTGTTAATTAACTAAAATAAGTAGACTTATAAAATTTTGTTTTTTGCATCAAAATAAGTGTACATAATGTTGAGAATCAGCTTATAAAGGATCTTGGCAATGGTCCAGTGAGTCGTTATGATGCATTATGATAAACTTCAACCCATTATGATGCATCAAAATAAACCCCAAGGTTGATCTAGTGATGAGAGCTTGAAATTTAGGAGTGTGATGTTTTATAAGTATTAGGTTCAAAGCTTGAAGTTTAGCAATTTACGAGATGATATTTTAGCAAAGCTCTGGTTTAAAATGGGGGTATTAGTAAATGTTGAGATTGATCCAAATTGGGTGTCGAGGACAAAAACAAAAATTACAAAAGTTCATCCTAATTACAAGGCAGTGGAAGTTTAGTCATTATTATCCGTATGGGTTTATTGCACTATTGGTCACAAATGAATTGGGTCAAAACACTTTTAGTACTTATGTGCAAAATTGATCTTTTTTTAGCACTTTTGGTCCCATCCGTTAGTTTTTGGATGGAAACCGTTAGTAGAACAAATTGACTTTTAAAATAATATTTAAAAAATCATAAATTATATAATCAAATGTAAATATACATATTAATTTGGACATAATTTAAAAATACAAAAATAGTGGTAATTTATGTTAAATCTAAAAAATAAAATATATCTGTGTTGGAATTTTAGATTTATATTATTAATCTACAATGAATTTTCTTTATTTTAAATTTTTTTATTTATAGATAAATTTTGCAACCAACTTTCTTATTTTTAATTCTAGAATTTAATTTTTAATAGTTATATAGCATAAAGTAAAATAATTATCATTGAATTTTAATAAATTTAATATTATTTGATAAAATAAAATAATTATTATTAAATTTTCATATTATTCTAAAATATTAAGAATTATAAATTAATTGTAATAATTATCAAAAGTCTATTAAAAATATCATATAAAAAGATATTTCATAATTGTTCAACTTTAAAAGAATGATATAGATATTGATCAACCAACATGCACGTGAGATGATCTGATCTTGCACGCATTGATAGGTGTTAGTGGTGAGAGAATAATGAGATTTTTTGGTTGAGTTAGATATCCAGAATTAGTGACTATAAGATTTCACATTTTTACATTAAATTGATAAGGGTGTTGATATTTTGTTAACTTTTTTTTCATTTGAAGGGCAAATTATGTTATTTCAAATAAGGAAAGTGTGAGATTATCCAATCCGGATGAAGTAAGAATTATAAATTAATTTTAATAATTAATAAAAACATTCAAATAAAGTTCTGATATTAATATAAAATGTTAGGGATTATAAATTAATTTTAATAATTATAAAAAATATAAATAATTTAAAATATTTAAAAAAATTATATAAAAAAATTAAATTAAGAATAAATCTTGTTAATTAACAAGGTTTATTTAAATATTTTGCAATATATTTTGACTAAAATTAATATTTAAATTTAAATTAAAAAATGGGACTAAAAGTGCAAATATGGGACTAAAAGTGTTATCAGCGCGTGATACTCTTTAATAACTATGGACGGAAATATCTAACGGTACCGAAAATGCTCACAAAAGGACCAACTTGCAGAGGCGACATTCTTATGGGACAAATACTGCAATTTTTCCTTATCCGTATGTATTAGAAATTCAAGTTGCTCAAGTTTACTATTGCAAGTAGTGTAAATGATCGGTTTGTTGTTTATAAAATCACGTAGCGGACGCACCCGATCCATCAAATGACCAAACTAAAATAGAGTTTCCCTTGTTCCAAAAGAATGATATAGAGATTGATCAACCAACATGCACGTAGATGATGATCTTGCCGCATTGATAGGTGTTAGTGGTGCACTAATGAGATTGAGAGTGATATCTAGATTAGTGACTATTAATTTCACAATTAAATAAATAAAAAAAAAGTCTTCGCAAGGGCACTCGTTATTTTATCCAATCTCCCTCGGACTAAATAGTGACTTAGGGTTACGATAAATTTCAGATGTTTAGACGAAATATTTTATTTTTTGAAGATTTTTAGTTTTCGACATTTTAGTAATATAGGTAATAATATTTTAATTATCATAAGCGCACTCTTTTAATAATATGGTATCTTTCTTGATTATCACGACTAATACTCTCATATGCATGATTGAAACCTTTTAGTAATATAATATAGGTAGCTCGTTTTAACCTTTTTAGTAATATACGTCCTTTTAATAAATGAGTTTCACGTGAACCCTTTTTCATAAATTTTTAATCATTTTTTTATAATTTTCCCCTCACGAAATATTTTATTTTTCGACGATTTTTAGTTTTCGATTAGCCCCCACTATCACTCTTATACTTTTATATTAATTTTTAATAAATGTAATCACTTTTTAAAAATAATTTCAATTTATTAAAACTTTTATATTAATTTGTATCGGCTTTTTTAAAAGTGTTAATGATTTATTTTGCCATACACCATTTTAATTTGCACTCGTTAAATCCCGTTTTTTGTGTGGTGCTCCAACAATAGTACTGGGCAGATAGAGAAAAATCATTGCAAAACCTTGTAAATACAATATTCCAGGTCGATATCCAATGTCATTCTTAATAAACGTTTAATTTAACATCCACTTGTCACTTTTCCAATTCTCCTCCACAAATAAATTGTACCTACCTTCCGTCCAGGTCACTATCCATGACCATGCACACTTAATAGGCCAAAATCGACCCTCATGAGTCTAGAATTCATAAACGCCTCTTCTTCAATTCTTCTACAGTTTGTCTCAGGACCCCCACTTTTTGTCCTCCACTCATCACATTCACGGCGGGAAAATTGTTGGTCCCGTGAGAATTTTTTAACGATAATATTAGTCCTACGTTCTTTTTTCATTTTTTTCTTGCAAAAATAGTCCCAATCATTATTTTTTAGGATCAAAACTACAATTTTATCTCATTCTTTTGAAACCAAAACTGTAATTTTTTTGGACTAAAAATGTCAAAAAAAACTATGGGACCAAAAGTGTCAAAAAAATGACCATTTTGCAAACCACTCATTCTCTTAAAAATTTTCAATGACAATATTAGTCCCATGTTCTTTTTTTGTCCTTTTTTTTTTTTTTTTTGCAAATATAGTTTCAATCATTATTTTTTAGGATCAAAACTGTAATTTTATCTCATTTTATGGGGCCAAAACTGCAATTTATTATTTTCTTGGAACCAAAAATGCAATTTACCCCATTCACAGCTGTAGTATATAACAACGGATTTTCCTTTCATATTTTCCAAACCATCTGCACCATATGGAACAACGCCTCAACGACGGCGCCCGACCCAACGGCGCCTGGTGGAGCTCCAGCTACGATTTCCAAGACGAAGCCGTCGTGGCGGTGGCTGACTCCAAGAAGGCCGATTTGTCACCATCCAGGAGGCCCGACAGCGACAGCGATGATGATCCGACACTCATCCGAGTTTCGTACACCAAGGCTGCCGCGGCGGAGGAGGTGGTGGTTTGCAGCTCGGAGAGGAAATCCAGCTTCATTAGAAGTAAAACCAAGTCAAGATTGCTGGAGCATCCAGAGGAAAAGCACCCAAGATCCAAGACCCAAAGAATGGGCAAGTCTCACCTCTTAGGTAAAGGGACGAACACGAGCGAATTCGACGAAAACGACCCGTTTCTCGACGAGGACTTGCCGGACGATTACAAGAAGGTGAAGTACAACAACCTTTCGATAATACAATTACTTAGTTTGATCATACTTATAGCGGCATTAGTTTGCAGTTTAACTATTGAAAAGTTGAAAAAGCACACCTCCATTGGATTAAGCCTATGGAAATGGGAATTCATGGCCTTGGTTTTGCTTTCCGGGAGATTGGTCTCCGGTTGGGCAATTAGGATTGTTATTCTTTTAATAGAAGGGAATTTTCTATTGCGTAAACGCGTTTTGTATTTCATATACGGTTTGAAAAACTCTGCACAAAACTGTGTGTGGTTGGCTTTGGTTTGGATTGCTTGGCACAGCATTTTTGGTGAGAAGATTGCAAAGGTGGCGAATACGCAGATTTTGTCGTACGTTTCCAAGACTTGGGTGTGTCTTTTGGTGGGGACATTGATTTGGCTAATGAAAACTTTGTTTGCTAAAGTTTTAGCCTCTTCTTTCCACGTGAACACCTTTTTTGATCGTATTCAAGGGGCATTGTTCAATCAGTATGTGATCGAGAGCCTTTCGGGGCCAGCATTAATTGAAATTCAACAAGAGCAAAAAGAGGAGGAGAAGGTGATGGTTGAGGTGCAAAAACTTCAAAGAGCAGGGGCGACAATTCCAGCCGGTTTGAAGGCGAATATGTTTCCGAGAATTAATAGCAGTCGAGGGAAGTCGAGCTCAAGCAGTCGAGGCAAGACGAGCTCTAAGAGCCCGTCTTTTCCAGGAGTGTTGTCGAAGAAGGACGAAAAGGACGGCATCAGCATTCATCATTTGCATAGGCTGAATCAGAAGAATATTTCGGCTTGGAGTATGAAGAGGTTGACGAGCACGGTGCGGAGAGAGGCGCTCTCGATTATTGATGAGAAAATACGCGGCTCGACTAACGAAGAGGAGGCCGTCGTCCATATCACCAACGAAAGCCAGGCCAAGTCGGCCGCTAAGAAGATCTTTCTCAATGTGGCAAAGCCCGGATCCAAGTAATTAAGTTCTTTTATATGCATATTTGGAATTTATGAATTAATCTTGTATAATTAATCACATGATTTTCTTCGATCAGACATATTTACTTGGAGGACTTAATGCGTTTTATGCGGGAAGATGAGGCTTTAAAGACTCTGCATCTCTTTGATTATGGAACTGGGGAAAAGGGAATCACCAAACGTGCACTTAAGAATTGGTTGGTAAGCAATATTATCTTTCATTTTCATCGATTGTTATGTTGGTACTAATCTAAGAATTTTGCTACTTCTAGAAAAATATACTGCCTCAGTCCATAAAACCTTTCACACTTTCTTTTTTTATCCGTCTCACTATAAGTTTTTCACTCTCTTAAAGTGGAAAACTCTTTATAAACTCTACCCTCATAATTTTCACTAATTTACTCAAAATGTCATTATTTTTTACTCACACATACATATAATCCAATAATTTATTTCTACTTTATACATAATTAAAAGTTTACAAAATTACCCTACAAAACCTCAATCATTACTTTTTTTTTTTTAAGTGTGTGTCCTCCTGCATGTCAAAGTTTTTTTGTGATGACGGAAGGAGTATATATTTATATTTAACAAGGGTGTAGTGTCAACTTGTTCAAAGCGGTTTGAGATTCGATTTTATTAGATTTAATAGTTTTTATATTTATGCCAAAGATATGCTGCATCTTTTCGTTTTCAGAAACATATATAACTAAAATTATATTGTGGTTTATAATTCTATTTTCTGTTGATTATTGGATTATCAAATTACACCTTTTAAATGGTGAACTAATATTTAAAGGAATTTTATATGCAATATATTATCAATTCAATAGAAAAGTCATTAAAAAAAACAGTCGAACTTTATCATTGATGAGTTGAGTGGTCCAGGTCCAGAACGCCCCACTACTAAGCAATCAACATGATTTTTTTGGTAAAATATTTTTTAAGGACCGTACAAAATAAGAACCGTAATTTGTTGGGTTGACAAATTAAGGACAATAATTTTAAAACGTGGCAGATTGAAGTCAAATCAACCCGAGTCAACCTAAATAAGACTGATTGACTCAATTTGGCTTGACTTTGCCTAATTTGTGTTTAAGTGGGTTGATGTGGCCTCAATTTACGACTTTTAATAGTTACATTCCCTGATTTGTTAGCCAAAAAATTACGGATCTCATTTGTCAGCCCGAAAAACTATGGTCCTCAATTTGCCACCTCCTAATTACAGTCCTCTTTCCTGATATTTCGTTTATGATCTTTTTCTTGTCATTTGATAGCTTGTCAATACCTATTGTCTTTCAAAATACTAATCATAGAATGTAATTGAAGACAAATTTCTTTGGAAAAAAATATACTCTAGTTCTAGTTTCTTTTCTATTTCTTTGGACTTTAATATGTATTATTTTGCCACAAGAACATTGAACATGTTTCGTATGGATTTCATCACAGGTCACTGCATTCCGAGAACGAAGAGCTCTTGCTTTGTCTCTAAACGACACAAAAACTGCCGTTAACAAAATGCACCACATGTTAAATGTCTTTGTGGGGGTTCTCATTGTTATAGTCTGGCTTCTTATACTCAAAGTTGCAACAACGCACTTTCTTGTCTTCCTAAGCTCCCAGGCTCTTTTAGTGGTATTCATGTTCGGGAACACATGCAAGACTACATTTGAGGCGATCATCTTCTTATTTGTGATGCACCCATTTGATGTGGGCGATCGTGTTGAAGTTGAAGGAGTTCAAGTAAGTTTTCTTGTTTAATGGAAATTTGTTTGTACGTATTTGTAGTGTGCTCATTTACTACATGCATGTACGTTGCAGATGATCGTTGAGGAAATGAACATACTGACAACGGTTTTTCTCAAGTATGATAACCACAAAATCTATTATCCAAATAGTGTCCTTTGCAATAAGCCAATCCACAATTATTATCGCAGCCCTGACATGGGAGATGCAATTGATTTTTGTGTCCATATTTCAACTCCTGCGGAGAAGATTGTGAAAGTGAAGGAAAGGATCACAAGGTATGCCTTTGTTGTCTACCTTTTTTCAAGAATTAATTTTTTTTTTTGGTGCCATAACTTGTCAATTGTTCAATTTTGGTTCCAAAAATTTTAATTATTTGGATTTAGTCCCAATATTTTTAAAAAATATCATATTTTGGCTCAAATTCACTAAAAAATTAAAGACGGCGGTAAATATTACTCTGTGAAGAACATTTTGGGACGGAGGGAGTAGTTTGTTAGTTGTTAGTAGTTAAATTCACAATAGCACCCAGGTAAATCTGAAATTTGAAATTTTAATGGTATTTTATTATAACTCCATAATTTGATTCCCAAAGGGAATCGATTTTTTGTAGTGCCAATATTTTAAAAAATATCATATTTTGGCTCAAATTCACTAAAAAAATTAAAAACTGTGCATTTTATATCACGCGAATGTCTAAGTTTATCACATAACTTGTTTATTATTCAATTTTGGCCCCAAATTAAATTCTCACATATGAAAACCCGACAAATCAACAACAATGGCCCAACTCTAATAAAGAATTTTGGTTGCAGGTTTGTTAATGACAGGAGCGACCATTGGTACCCAGCCCCAATGATCGTTATGAGAGACGTGGAGGACGTGAATCGGTTGAAGTTTTCGATATGGCTTTCGCACAAGATGAATCATCAAGATATGGGTGAGAGATGGATAAGAAGAGCACTTGTTGTGGAGGAAATGGTTAAAACTTTCAGAGAGCTCGACATTGAGTATCGTATGTTGCCCGTTGATGTGAATGTACGCAACATAAGTTCGGATAGGCTACCATCTAATTGGAATGTTTGTGATCCTAAATGAGCTTGCTTGGAAAAGATGTACTGTTTCAGAGAAACTATATTATTTGTTTTCTGTACTAAATTATGTATGTTGTAAATGTTTTTTTCTTCCACAATGGTTGAATAATAGATTAGGATTAGTATTTACCCTTTGTAAATATTAATAAGAACCTACAATACAAAGTCAAAGGAGATCTTGGATTCGAGTCCCAAAGAAAGCAACTCCGTTCATATTAAATTGTTTACTCATTGGGTGAAATTGTCCTAGTGATGAGGGATAAAGACTTAGGAGTGTGATGTTCTATAAATCTCAGATTTGAAACTCACAAAGTGCAAGATGGGTCAGCCCATACAAAGAGTTTTTTACGAAGAAACTCGAAGAAACATAGAAAAGCGAGAAGATTGGGGCTCTGCTAGAGGACGGTGAGATTGGTCTTTTGACTTCCAGTAAGAGTAATTCACACGATCCAACCGAATAGTAAGCATAATAAACTGGGGAAGCTTGGAGAAATGATTCATGATTAAGGAGAAAACAGAGAATGTTTGACGAAGAAACTCAAAGAAACAAAGAAACAAAACTATACAATTTTGTATCATACACTGAAATGTTACTAGACATATATACTTGTAGTCCAGATTTAGTGCAACTCTAACAGTGCAATTTGTGATTACACCAAAATATCTATTAAATCAAATAAAAATAGTATTTGGATTTTGGAGAAAATTAATATAGGTAATGAAAGAAGGATTTACCGAGGGCAATAATTTCCCTAGCTAATAACGAGGGTTTTTTTATGAGGGCAACATCGTAAATTCATATTTCGTATTTGTTTAACCATATATTTCGCAATTTTAATGAAATATCAACATCAAATTTTATAAAGAATTGAAAAAAAAATCATTGAATTTGCAACTAGTCAATCAAAATGGATGAGTGGAGGGAAATTAAGTGTTCGTGTCATTGGAAAAAATGTCAAAACAAAGCATTTAGAACCTTGATGATGTGAAAGTGCATATGTTAAAACAAGATTTTGCTTTGGTGTCTTGCAATACAAGTTATAATGCTTAGAAACAAAGTTATGTTCACTTAAACTTTTTTTTGTTATTTGAATCAATAGACAGTATGCTCGTTTAAATAATGATGTGTCACCTACATAATAACAAATGATTAATCGTATTAATGTGTTCAGATTGGTTCAAATGACAATAGATAATTAATTTTCATTTCCGGATAGGGGTGAATTTGTTTGTTGGTTTTAATTTTAGATTTATTGTAATTTTTTTAAAAAAATTGATATTTTAACATTTAAGCATTGATTTAATGAAAAGAGCATGACTATCATTAAGATAAGATCAGACAGAGACACTACATTCACTTTTATTGAAAATTATTGTACTAAATAATTGGTGTAATTTTTACTTGTAATTGACGTTATTTTATTGCTAAATTTATTCGAATTACATGCATTTTGCATATTAAATTGTCTTATTACACATGAAATGAGAAGTGTGTTATTTTGTTATTTTTTTTAAGATAAAATTGAAAATACTGAAACAAAATTGTACCAGGTTATATGGACCTCTTTTTTGCAAAGTTCACCACCCCTAAATTTTTTTTTTCTGAAAAAAATCATAAAAAGACAAAAATACCCTTTATTAAAATTTCAGCACATAAATTACTAAGGGGCCGCTTGGTTAGGGGTATTAGAATTAGGTAATGGGAATGACTAGTGATTCATTCCCATTGATGACTTTTGGAAAAAAATTTGAGCACGAAAAAATTTGAGCGAGAAAAAAGTTGAGCGGAGGAAATATGAATGATTGTTAAATGATTGATAATAAAATTATGTAATCAAAATAAATTAGTGATTATTTTATTTTTAAATCGATTCCAAATTGTAAATATTACCAAGCATCATCAATGAGAATGATTAATGAGTCATTCTCATTACCTACTTTTAATACCCCCAACCAAGTGGGCCCTGAGTTCACCCCCTAATTAGTTCACCCTCCACGATCAAAAATAAAATTGTAGCATTTTCGAACAAAATAACACATAATCGAATATTTTTTTTCTCAACCCAACTGATCGAACATCACCCAACATTGAGAGAACAATATCCTCTCACGTATTGCGCTCGTTTTTTTTTTTTTATTATTACAATGGGTTTCAACCTACATATGTAAGTACCGTTCATTTTTTTTAATTTTCTAGGTCTAAGTTTGTATAATGTTTGTGTTTATTTGTTAATTTTCGTTTACATTGGTATAGTTTGAGTAATTAAAATGCAATAGGAACGAATATATGTTGGTATTAGTATTTTGGTACTTTTTTTTATTTTTGACGACGAAAAACATATGTTCGGCTCTGGTTTTTCGAACAAATGTTACATGTTCGAAATTTTTTTCTGAACAAACAACATATGTTCAAATTTTTTTTCTGAACAAACAACATATGTTCAATTTTTTTTTCCGAACAAACAACATATGTTCGACCAAAATTTCGAACAAATGTGTCTCTTGCAGAAAATTTTTTCGAACAATGTGTTCAAAATTTTTTTCCGAATAAACAACATGTGTTTGGCAAAAATTTCGAACAAATATGTTTCTTGTAGATATTTTTTTTAAACATGTGTTTGATTTTTAATTTTTTTTTTTGAACGGCCAAGGGGCGGCGGCGGACGGTGAGGCTCTTAAGGGGGACAGCGGACGACAGGCGGCGACAGCTTTGGCGGTATTGATGTGAGTTTTTGCAATAAAAATTGGAGGAGTGAGTGAGTAATGATAGTTGAAAAGGAAAAGGGTATAATAGGGGAAAAAAGGGTAAACTGAACTAGGTGGTGAACTTTGCAAAAATGGGGTCCAAATAATCTGTTCCAACAAAATTATATATGAATTCAATTGAAGAAATGAATCAAGAAGGAGGGCTAATATTGAGAGAAACGAGTAATAATACAAGAAGAGAAGAGAAAGGAAATGGGCTGCAAAATGAAGAAAAAAAAATGATTACCTGCAAATTATTTTTCAGCAAAAGAATTTAAATTAAGCCCATTAGCGAAATGACGTTTGTTTGAAAAAAAATTGATCTTCATATAGGCCATTATTAATTAGACCAAATAATTGGTCTCTTGAGCCATTCAATATTATTTGAGCCAATTGCTTGAAAATTTGGCTGAGAGCTAGCAATTTGGACAAATTTCTTCTCTTTTTTTTTAATGTCAATCAACCTGAGAAAATCAATGTTTTCATAATCGGACCGTTGACCGAATCGGTTTGAGCACCGGTTTACGGTTCAATCGGTTGGACCGGTTCAACCGGAGGTCCAACCGTTAAAATGACTCTGCTTATTTTTATTCAACATTTTATATTTTATCTTAAAATATAATATAAATACATACTTGTAAAAAAAACTAAAATTAAAATTTGTAAAATTTCATATGCTATAAACACAAACCAACTACATATATAAGCACCAATTCAATTTACATTCAAATCAATTAAATAAAAAAGCCCATAATTTAGAATGAAAAGCCCAAACCCAAATAAAAATTGAGCGAGTCTCCTGTGAAATATTTCATTATGAAATATCAATAAAAGACAAAAAATATAAAAAATTCGCGGGTCAACCAAAGGAAACGGGTCGTCCAATTTAGCGCGAAGATTAGGTTAAAATCAAGCACAAATACGCAAAAAACCATCACAGATTAACGTTTCAGCAGCGCCATTGAGAATCATCACGAATTTCCGACGAAGTAATTTGCGACATCAATCAACATCATATTGAATAAAAATCAGCAAGCACGCAGAACACGCAGTGGAAAAAAAATCAAAAAATGCTGGAAAAAATGGAATTTGGAGGAGATTCAACAATAATGAAATTCATCTTTGTTACCCGTTGAATGTTTTTCCCAAAATCTGGAAACAATATCGCAACTATTACTTTGTTTCTAATATGTTCGTATAGTAACACATTTTTCTCCATACAATAACACGTTAGTAACACTTTTTTTTCCATATAGTAACACATCTTTCACTATACAATAACACGTTTGTATTCATATAGTAACATATTTTTTAAAAAAATATGTGTTACTCTAAGAACAAATATGTGTTACTATAAGGGCAAGTACGTATTACTAGTCTTTGAAAGAATAAAATATTTATCCATGTGTTGTATTAGTTTTGTTCATTAGTAACACTTTTTTTCTTCATACAGTAGCACGTGTTTGACCTTATTATAACACAACCTGAGAGTAAAAATTTATTTTTACCTTTGCACGAGTTTAATACACATATTTACCCTTACAATAATACATATTTACCCCATATAGACTATTTTTTATTTTTATTTTTGCATTTGAATGATTTTTTTTTTTAGATAAATATGCATTTTTTATTTTATAGTAACACGTATTTATTGTCAAAGTAACACACGTGTAACCTAATAGTAACTCACCTGGGAGCACGCGGGAGCGGATCCGTGAAATATTTCATATGAGAATTTGTCCTCATCCACAAACACATTTGGTTGTGTCGTTGCCTCACCCATCTCATCTCTCCCATCTCTCCCACAGCTTCTTCTATCTTCTTCTTCTCCTCTTTTTTTTTTTTTTGTTTTCTTCTTCTTCTCTTTTTTTTTTTTTCAAAAAACTCAGTAGGATTTAACGGTGCTACGATTTTCATCTCCTACTCTTTTATTTCTTCATCTTCTCGCATTTATTCATCAATCCCATAATATTTTTTTTCTTTATATGGATTCAGATCTGAAAATAAAAAAAGTGACGCCAAAAAACAAAAAAGTTTGACCGGTTCCAATTTCCTCCGGTTTGACCGGTTTAACTCGGTTCGAACGTAAAAACGGTTTTTAGGGCTAATCTAACCGGCCGGTCCGATTTTAACTGGAGAAAATATCAAAATAAATAGTTAGCAATGAGTATATAATGTAACAGTATTTTTTTAAAAATTATAAAGACTTTCATTTATTATCCAAATGTATATAATCGAAAGACTCTCCGCACAAATAGGATGTTCAATCCAATAATATTGAGCACACATAAATAAGAGTATGAGTAATCACTTCCATTCTATAAGAGTCAATATTTTTTTCTTTAAAAAATAATAAGAAAACAATTTTATTTATAATTCTTACGCTTCAATTTGAATTAAAAGAGATGAATAGCTGTCATTTTTAAAATTCAAATGATTGGATTTACATCTAAAGCCAAGTCTTCTCTATACCCGAATTCTTTTATGTTAAACTAGTATATATTTTATTTTTCCTGTACCATACACGGTTTGAATATTAATAAATTTAATGTGAGGTGAGTTATTTTGTTCAATATTAATACTTTTTACTAATATGTAAATTTTATGAAATAAAATATATGAGTATCTCACAATTATTAAATTAATTATATATATTTTTAATTATATACTAAACTCATTATAAATATTATTTTTTAAAAATAATATCAATAATTTAATAAAATTATAAAATAAAAAATTTGATTACTTTGAAATTTTTGAATAATAATAGTTTTATTGGATATTTGATTACTTTTTAGATGATTTACTAATGAAATATTTACTTCTATTTATACAAGTTCAAATTATGAATGAATGGTGGAGAGTTTTAATTTAATAGATGGGAATAATTTTCTAACATTTCAAAATTCTCTACACAAATAAAATATTTAATAATCATTCCAAAATATTGCAATATGTTATATAATATTTCATATTTATGTGTATTCAATATTTTAGTTGAAAAAAATTTTAATTAAGAAAATGGACAGAATTTCAATTTACAATGTCATAGGAAAATTGAACTAAAAATTTTCTAAAAAAATGTCAATAATTATTCTTTTTATCTATTAATTATTCCAAAAAATCATCAAATCAAGAGATTAGATATAGAGTTTATATATCATGAATATGAAATATGAACATTATTATTTTTGTACCTAAATATTTAAAAGAGAAGAGATTGGTTGTCAACGTGAGAATTATGAGACAATTTGAAAATTGGCAAAGGTAAATTTCAAAAGTAAGATTTGGATGATTGAAAAATATCTTACCAAATTTTCTATTATTTCTATCCATTTTAATATGAAAATAAAAATTTAAAAGATATTAAAAATTAAGAATAAATAGAGATAATATGGTAGCGAAGAAAAAATAAAGTAAAAATAAATTTGGGTAGGAATATATTGGAGAAATCACCATTTATATATATATATATATGTAAAATATTAATTTACATTTAAAAACTCGAAAAAAAAATTCAACATGAAATGTGTATTTACAAAAGACACAAATTTTTACTCAATTTTTTTTAAATAACATCATTCTATATGTATTTGACTCGATTAATCATATTTAACTAAAAAATGAACAAATTATAATATTTTTTTTTACAATTGTATATTTAATACACATGTTTCAATATTATGCTAAATCTTTTACAAAAAAATTTCACCTATCAAATTAATGTGCAATTTATTATTAATACATGTATTAAATATTATTAGTATTAGTTAATGTAGTACCTTTTAGATTCCTTTACATATTTAGTAATAAATTTTTTGGTTCAAAAAATTTACTTCTATATTTACTAGAAAATTTTGTTATTATATAGGTATAGAATCCTCCATTCTCATTAGATTAGGTATTATTTTAAAATTTTAAAATTAAAAATATAAATTTTAAATTTATTTTTCTCTTTCTTATTTTTTTAATTATAATTATAATTAAATTAAAAATATTTTTTACCTAAAAAAAGCATTAAACCCCCATGAAAATTAAACATTATAGATGTAAAAAAAGGAAAACAGTTTAGAAAAAATATTTTTTAAAAAAATAAAAAAGAGAGAAAATCGAATGAAATCAATTGATCTGCTGGTCCAACCAATAAAATAGAATGAGACAATATCTCAACAATATAATGTAACCGTTACGAAAAATATATATATTTTGAATCTGATGTGGAATTGGATAATTTTTATGTGTTGGATTAAGTTGTGTTCTTGGGGTGGAGCATCTTAATTTGATGCTTTCTGTTTTTGTATTAACTTTTGTTTTTCGTGATATTCTGCTGTTTTTGTTGTGGATCTTGTTTGTTCATGTCAATGGTGATGATTAGGGTTTGTTTTTTCCATAACTTCTGTCCCTCTCCTCCTCCACCTGTGTTTGTTTGCGGGTAAATTGTATTTTTTGTTGTAAGAGAATGAATGGTAAACAAAATAGTCTCTTTTTTTTTTTTTTAACATTTTTGGTTTTATAGTTTTTTTCGATATTTTTAACGACAAGAAAATTAGAATTTTGATATCAAGAATGATAAATTGCAATTTTGGTATTAAGAGAATGAGATAAAATTGTAATTTTGGTCCTTGAGACTATTTTGTTAAAAAAAAAAAAAAAAAAACTCGTGGAATTAACATTGTCGTTGAGTACTTATTATGGAACCAAAACTACAATTTTTTCGTTTATTGTTTGTGTGCGCATCTTCCGGTGAAATAAACGTAAATATCCAAAATTTATATATTCTCATGTTTTCTTAGTCAATTATCAAATTATTCTCTAATCAAAGCTGGTGTAAAGGTAGACGAATGCCAGTGAAATTTTAGGAGTTAAGATATAAAATCATCCCTATATTACTAATAGGGAGTTTGTTTTTGTTTAGGTGTCGTCATGAGATTAATTTGAATGATGTGTCACATCCTTATTAAATATATATATATGTTAATAATCTATGTGTCATTTTCCTATTGATTTATAATTAATATATGGCATATATGTGGCATTTTAATATAGGAATTAATTAAAAAATATGTTTCTAAGGAGGTTTGAACCTTAGACCTCTTGCACAATATATATATTTTTTAATAAATAAGTTAATATATAAATCTGTAAATATTTTAAATATCTATTTTATATCTAAAAATTGTTATCATATGACAAATTTTAAACATAAAATTATATTTAACTTAAGCCTTTAAATGTATGTAAGAAAAATTGTGGATGTATCAACTTTTATAAAAAAAAAAAAGAAATTAATATAATCATATATGATATTTATTGTAAATATATGATATATATATATATATATATATATATTATTCGGAGTAATATTTATGCATCAATTATATAAAAAAAATTCTATTAATCGTCTTTTTTTTTTATAAATTGTAAAATAAATTTGAAACAAATCTTATAGTAAATTGTTTCACATAATTATAATAATTCTAATCCCTAGCATAAATTGTCATACAATTAATATTATCATTATTTAAATTTAATATTATAATTACAATTTTTTTATACATATACATTATTTTACTATATATATTATTATTTGAAAATATTATATATAATATATTATATTGTAAAGTTTATTTAACGAAAATACCGCGTAATACGCGGGAGCTCATCTAGTAAAATTATAATTTGGAGATAAGACATAAAATCATAAAAATATAATTTGGAGATAAGAAAGAACAAATCTGAATAAGTTTTTATCGTAAAATTAATTAATTTATATAGTATTGATTGTTTTATTTAAAGAATACAATTTAAAAGAAAATGATTCATGATAAGCTTGTCATGAAACTATTTTGAAAATTTAAAGTATCATGCAAATATTTGATAAAAAATAATAAGAATCTCAACGGGAGTATCTTAGCAGTATCATATTATTGTTCAAGAGTATAAAATTAAACTTTTACTACTATTTATTATTAATATTTAATAAAAAAAATTCAGTATAATAGTAGTATTTAAATATCAAGTTTAAAAAAATATTTATAGTATCAAATATTTGACCAAGAGTATTAAATCAATTTTACTAAAGGATATTATGAAATTTGAAAGTGGATCATGAAATTGAATAGTGGTTCACAACATGAACCATGTTTATATAAAATCAACTCTTATTAAAGGACATTAATTATTTTTACTATAACATATTTGTTTCTTACTCTTTTATTTCATTTAAATTAAACTAGTGCAGAACCTGCGATTGAAATATATATATATATATATATATATATATATATATATATATAATTAATAATTAAAAATGGATTTTGTTTTTATAATTTAATTCTGAACATTATATTTCTAATTATACCTTTATACTTTTCAGTAAGTAATAAATTAATAAATTAATATGAAGTGTATCTTAATGTAAATTGATAATATATTAAAGCTAAAAAAAATTCAAAAATATATTTTAACATTGTCTAAAAAGGATCATTGGTCGAGTACATAGTTGTATGTTTTATTTTCATCATGCACACAAAGTATTTTCATTCTTCTTTTGTTGATAACTCTGGAGACGACAACATAGAGTTGTTAATGTGTAACATATGGCTTGGAAAGGTATCGACTTTTGTTTGTGTATAGTAAAGCACAACATGATTGAAAATTATATCAACAAAAACTTAAGTACTCATAGTCATTTTTGAATGTACACTTTACCTACAATGTTTCTTGCAGAAATGACTTTTGCTTGAAAAATATGTATTCAAAGCTTTGTTATAACCAATCATATTCCATTGAACTTATCTTATATGTATTTCAGGCCTAAATTTCACAAACCAAACAACTTGTTACTCGAGATTAAAATATTCATCTCACTTACTCCCTTAAATCAAACAACCCCTTAATAAATCAGAACTGTAGGAAATGATTCCTTGCCTATTGTATTACCACAAAGGATATATATACAGTTACAGAGAATCCCTATCATGATGGTCAATATTCTATATTAATGTACATCCAATCAAATCTATACATATTAATGTCTATATACATTGTCTATCATCTATCACACCCCCGCAGTCGGAGCGGGAGGGGGCCAAACGTTGAGACTGGACCGAAACTCTTCGAATAAAATTCGAGGTAATCCCTTTGTAAAGATATCGGCAATCTGGAACCGAGTGGGGGCATGTCGAACACGAACCTCGCCACGAGCTACATTTTCTCGAACAAATAAAATATTCATTTCTATGTGCTTAGTGCGTTGATGTTGCACTGGATTGCTGGAGAGGTAAATGGCACTAACATTGCCATAGTAGACAATGGTAGCTTGGCGAAGAGGCAGACGACAATACCTCTATACTCTGCTTCAGCGCTGGAACGAGAAAGAGTAGGCTGGCGCTTCGAAGACCATGAGATGAGAGAAAATCCTAAATAAACGCAGTACCCGGAGGTGGAGCGGTGGGTATCAGGACACCCTCCCCAGTCGGCATCTGTGTATGCCGTGAGGGAGGAAACAGGTTCACGGCTAAGGTGAATGCCGTGGGAAGAGGTACCTTGCACATAGCGCAAGATCCTTTTTAAAGCGGCCACATGCTCAACAGATGGATTATGCATATGGAGACATATTTGTTGAACGGCATAAGAAATATCAGGACGCGTGAATGTGAGATATTGAAAAACTCCAGCCAGACTACGATATAATGTGGGATTATCATAGGGAGCACTGCCAGCGGCAGAGAGCTTGGGTTTGGTGTCGACAGGTGTAGCTGAGGGATTGCAGAATCTCATACCAGAGCGTTCCAGGATTTCGCGGGCATACTTCTGCTGATTTAAAAACAACCCAGAATGAGTATGGGTAACAGCGACACCTAAGAAATAATGAAGAGGACCGAGATCTTTCAGTGCAAACTCATTTGCCAGACTGTTAATAAAAAACTTGCGAAGGGCATCAGTGGAGGCAGTAAGAATGATATCATCCACATACACAAGCAGATAGGCCATAGCTGTTCCACTAGAGTAAATAAAGAGAGAATGATCAGACTTGCTCTGTGTGAACCCCATAGACTGAACAAAAGACCCAAACCGATTGTACCAATCACGAGGAGCTTATCTGAGGGCGTAAAGGGAATTGTGAAGAAGGCAAACATGATCAGGTCGCTAAGGATCACGGAAACCATAGGGCTAGTGCATATACACCGTTTCTTGAAGATGGCCATGGAGAAAAGTGTTTTTGACATCCAGCTGATGGATAGACCATGCCTTGGACAGGGCAAGAGTAAGAACAGTCCGAGTAGTTGTTGGTTTGACAACAGGACTGAAAGTTTTGTAGCAATCCACTCCAACTTGTTATGACCTGCCATCACAAATAAGACGGGCTTTGTGCCACTCAAAAGATCCGTCAGATTTACTTTTATGACAAAATATCCACATGCACCGAATAATATTCACACCATGAGGTCGTGGTACTAATTCCCACGTATTATTAGAAATGAGTGCATCATATTTTTGTTGCATAGCAAATTTCAAATTAGGGTCAGTCAATGCAACTTTAGGATTATGTGGGATAGGTGAGGGTTGTGTAGTGGTAGAGACATTAAAGATCTGCTTAGGTTTTGTTATCCCATGCGTGCTGCGTGTGACAATGGTGCGCGGTGGATGTTGAGATAAGTGTGTAGGGGCGGAAGGTGGTGATTGTGGGGGTGACACGGGTGAATGAGATGGGATTGGAGATGGTGGTGAAGGTGGGATAGGTTGAGGTTGTTGCACATGTGATTGTCCGAGGTTGGGCGGTATTGAGTAAAACGGGTGGACAGGATCAGATGGTGTTGAGTCATGCGTAGGAGATTGTTGAGTGCGTGCAAAAGAAAAAACTGTCTTATTGAACTGGACATGCCTAGAGATAAGAATTTGCTTTGTGGTCAAATCATAGAATTTATACCCTCTATGGTCTGGAGGGTAGCCGAGGAATACACACGGTCGAGAACGTGGTTGAAGTTTGTGGATAGTGGGAGCTGGAGAAATAGGGTAGCAAAGGCATCCGAAGACACGAAGATGAGAATATGACGGAACAAAAGAGTATAAGACTTGTGTGGGTGATTTATTATAAAGTTTTTGATGAGGAATAATATTGAGTAAGTGTGTTGCCATTTCTAAAGCATGATGTAAAAAAGACATTGGAATGGACGCATGATGGAGAAGGGTGTGGACCAGATTATTGATTGTACGGATTGATCGTTCTGCTTTCCCATTTTGGGAAGAGGTGTATGGACAAGAGAAACGAAATTGTAGACCATTATTTGACAGAACTGACGGAAGATATTGTTATCATATTCACGTCCATTATCACATTGAAGATTTTTTATGGGACGTTGGAACTGAGTGAGAATGTATTTGAATAATTGCAAGAATTTAGAGAAGACATCAGACTTGGAAGCAAGAGGAAAAGTCCATAAAAAATCAGAAAACTCATCCACAAACAATACGTAATATTTATGGCCAGCATTACTAAGAACAGGAGGTGTCCAAATGCCACTGTGAATAATATCAAAAGGCATTTCACAAAATGTATGTGATGTAATAAAAGGTAAAGTTGTATGTTTTCCTAAAACGCAAGAACACAAAGTAGAAGGCATCGAAGAACACGTACGGGATGCAATTATTTCTCTTAAGAAACTGAAAAACAGTACGACCCGGATGGCCAAGTTGATTGTGCCATATTTGAGGGGATATGGTCGAGAGAGCTGTTTGGCGGGTAGAGGTGGTGACCGGGTATAAGGGACTATTACTGTTGCATCGAAGAAGAAGGGTACCTGTCGGAATATCCTTCACAGAAAAACCATATGGATCAAATTCAACAGTGACATTGTTATCAGTGATAAACTTGCGCACATAAACTAGATTTTTAACAATAGCAGACACATGGAGAGTATTATTCAAAGATAAAGAACGACTAACGGATGGGAATGTGCATTGACCAAAACCATGAATTGGAATTAAATTATCATTGCCAACAGCAACACAAGAATTATGAGAAATCATTTTATTATACAGAGAAAGAGTACCTGACGACGATGTCATGTGCGAGCTAGCGCCTGTATCCATAAACCAGAGATCATCGAGAACATGGAGCGACATAGTTTGTATGGCACTGTCAATGTCAGTGGGATTATAGCCATTGTCATCATGAGTATTGGCAATGTGCGCCTGTTGTGGTCTTGGGCCAAGAATTCCTGGTGATGGAGGGCCGGAGTTCGGTCGTGGCCAACCTGTGGTAGAATAAGGGCACGATGGGCAGGCCCACGGGGTTGGAAACAAAGGTGCATTAGAAGACCACCATTGGTTTGTATTCCATGGGTGAAAAGAGGTGCTGGAGAAGTTACCCCTGCCACGACCACGCGAACGGCCGTGACCACCACGGCATCCGGAAGAATTACCGCGGCTGTTGTCCGTGCGGTTGGTACTATCGATAGGCGATTGGCCATTGGAGTCAGTCGATTTGGGCTTGTTAGCTTCAGCATCAACAGTGATCATGGCGGCAGTAGGGGAATTGACAACCGTTTGCTTTGCCTTACGCGTTTTCTCTAAGATAAGACGAGAGCGTGCCTCGTAAAATGAAGGCAAGGGGTTGCTTTGTTTTTTTTTTATCGGTAAATGTTAGTTGTTAGCGGTTAGAAGTTAGTTCGCCAAGTCTCCTTACAATTCATAATTCTCCAAGCCTCCTTATATCTCCCACTCCAATTCGTTCCCAAAGGAAATCAAACCCAGGTCTCCCACTTAAGTGAGGAGCCCGGTGGCCAGGTGGGCTAAGCCATCAAAAAGGTAGCAACACCATCAAAAGCTTCAATCAAACCGGCAATGAGTTGAAGAACAAGCTGATCATCAGAGACAAGCGCGCCAACATTGGCCAGTCGATCACTTAGGACTTTCAGTTCCTGACAATAGGCAGAGACATTAGAGAAATTCTCAAGACGAACCTGTGTAAATTGAGATTCAAGGTATATAGCCTGTGAGTGTTTGTTGTCCTAAAATATGTTTTGCAATCGTTCCCAGGCTTTCGTTGCTATAGAATCAGGTTTGAGGATAGTGTGGAGAAGATCCATAGAAATTGTGCCATAGATCCATTGAAGGATAATGGCATCTAGGCGCTGCCAAAGAGTAGACTCGGTGGAAGAAGACTCGGTTGTGATGCCGGAGTCAGTAGGTTTGATGATGTGATCCAGTACCTGGTATGCTCGGCAGTGGATTTTAAAAAGCTCAGACCAAGAGGAGTATTTGCCAGTTTCCATCTCTAGTGTAATCGGGATAAAATTCTGGATATTATTGACAGCGTGAGCGGGATGGAATTTGTTTGTGTCAGACATGATAAGGAAGATGAAAAATGACTGATTACCTAGAGGAATAGGAGAGGATAGGAGAAGTGTGAGAAAGAAGGTGAAGAGGATTGTAATTAGGCTGATACCATGTAGGAAATGATTCCTTACCTATTGTATTACCACAAAGGATATATATACAGTTACAGAGAATCCCTATCATGATGGTCAATATTCTATATTAATGTACATCCAATCAAATCTATACATATTAATATTTATACACATTGTCTATCATTTATTAAGAATAGATACAACAATCTCAATATAATTAATTGTAATCTACTCTGCTAATCCAACTCATAAAATAGAATGAGATAATATCTCAACAGCACTAAATTAAATCTGTCAAATTAACTCATTGGCTACGGACAAGTGGATATGGCATCACTCTTCTTCTGAAAAACACACGGTAAAATCAGTGTACCACTTGGTGATGTCAACACCATCCTTTGATGTGCACCCACAGCAGGAAACGACTAGTACAGGACCTGACCCGATTTGGAAAAGGCTTTGGAAACTACGGCTGCCTCCTAAGATCCTCCATTTCTTATGAAAAGTCTACTCGGATATGATAAGCTTAAAAGCCAACACTCACCCTTCAAGTGTAAAGGGATCGTGTAGCTAGTAAGTTACCCGGTTAAATATCGATCCAAGGGAATCAAGTGGGAGATATCCCTAAATTTACTAATTTAATCATAATTGTAGCACAAGCCAATCAATAAGATCGATGATTCAAGCAACAATTAACAAGAATAATCAACGCAATTAAACTAGAAACAATTTGGCCTAGTGGTGAGGGCTTGAGGCTTAGGAGTGTGATACTCGATAGGTCTCAGGTTCGAAACCCATTTGGGTGCAAACAATTCCTGAGATGGGTCAGTCCATACAAAGTTTTGCTCTGGCTTTAAATGGGGCCCCCGCTAGTGGACGGTGGGATTGGTCCCCCGGATTAGTCGGTCCTTGGGCCGGATACCGAGTTATCAAAAAAAGAAACAAAATGCAATCAATAACAAAGAGGTGCTCGGGTGCTTATCAACAAATGGAGATCAAATATGCAACGAATTCAAATGAGTTTTCTCATGCTAATTAATCAATAAGAGCAATTTTTTAAGCAAACATAATCCCGTACTTGGTAAGCCTAGGAATTACGCTACGATTTAAGCTCGAAAGTTTGAAAGGACTAAGTCACCCTTTCCTCCCGGGGCAAGAACACGAGTCAATAGGTTCCCCTGGCGTGTCTCCCCTTCGATACTAAGGCACCTTACCTATGGTCTCTTCACTAATTACCCGATTGATCGTCTACGCATTAGTGTGGAATTGATGCAATTCTAATAGCAATAATCAAGTCTCCTTGTATTAAGCTAATATTCACTCTAATTACTTAATTAATTCCCTCACCCAAATGAGTTATCTAACTACCCAAGTCTCCTTGTGATAATTAAGCAACTAACTATGCATGGAATTAGAAATTAATTAAACAAATAGATCATTCAATACACATCAATCCAATCAATTGATCAACAATCAAAATTACCCATGAGAATCCAAAACAAATTCAATCGCCCCATAAGCATCAAAACACTCTAGCACTAGGAATTTAGCAAAGCATAATTAAAGTAAATAAACCCATGAAATTAATAAAATAGACAAAGATCATTCAAGGAATTGAACCAGCAAAACTGAAATTAAAGGTAAAATATCACCTAAGTAGCATCCAAACATTAAGAAATCATCCTTTGATCATCAAAATTGGAGAAAAAAATGTCAAATTTATCTATGTGTGTGTAAAAGTGTGTAGAAATAAAACCCTATTTTTCTATCTATTTCTCCTTCTTAATTCACACTAAAAAATGTAATCTGCTAAATCTCCAAAAATCTCGCTGCTATTCCTTTTTTAATCTGATGGAAAATTGATTTTGAAAGCATAAGGATATTCCCTCCACGTGTCATGCAATAATTGGCTGAGAGAGAAAAAGAAATTAACGCAGGAATGAAAAAAATGTTATCACGCTTTTCTGCTTGAAATGCCGCTCGACTCGGACCGAGGGAGAATTGCGGCCGAGTCGAGGTGAGATTGATGGCAGAGTTGAGGAGACTGTTCTGGAAGATTTGGGCATTTGTCGCCTCAACTCGGATGGAGACGCGGCTCGGGTCAAGGGATGAACACAGGCTCGGATCGAGGCGTGTGTGGCTTGTCTGTGGTGAATCGCGACGGAACGGCAGCGATTGCACAGCTGCGACGGCGGCGCTGCTGCTGCTAGGTTGCGGCGGCACTGGTGGCTGTCTGGCTGGTTGGGCGGTTGTCGACGGGTAGTGGTTTGAGGCGATGATTGGTGGTGAGGTAGGTCGTCGGCGGCTGGGCGAGACGCAGTGGTGCTGGGTTGGGCGCGCGATGGCACTGTGGCGTCAGTAATGGTGATTTTCGGTGATGGGCTATGCCGGATTTGTGGTGGAGATGGTTGTTGGCTATTTTCTACAGATTTGGATGGTCACGATATGATGCAGTTCTGTGAAAGACGATGGGGGTAAACTCATCCGTTTTGTGGGTGTGATGGGTGGGTGCACAGACTAATCTGATGGGTGTATCAAGTTTGTTTTTTTGCCGTCTCAACTTCATTCGACTGTAACTTCTTCATATGAACTCCGATTTTGGTGATTCTTTTTGCTACGCGAAGCTCTCTCGGCCCTTTTCTACCCATGCAATTGCTCTGTTGATTTGAATAGCACAAATGTCTTAAATTTATACTCAAAGTTGGTCTCAAACCTGCAATTTAAACTTAAAATGTCAACTCAAACAATTAAGTGCAATTGGACCAAATAATAGTGAATTAACATGAAAATCATATGAATTTGAGATAAATAAGCACACAATTATCATGCAATAATTCACCCTAATCAGGATACCTTGCCTTCGAGGGAAAATCTTTTGCGGAGAGGTATTGAGGTGCAACATGTCTGCCCATTCTGCTCTATGCCGGACTATAATGTTGATCATGTGCTCCTCACTTGTGATTTTGCGAGAGAAGTTTGGGCAAAGACGAGTCTACTGAATCCGATCTTGCAACATGAGCAACCTTGCTGCTCTACCTGGTTCAAGGATTTTATGGATTGTGGTGACAAGCATATGCACGAGCGGTTTGGAACTCTTGCTCATGCATTATGGACTTTGAGGAACCGGATTTTGTTCAAGAAGGAGATATTGCTACCGAATGCAGCGTCATACCTCGTAAACTCTAGCGTCCATTTTCTTGCAGATTTTCAAACAGTTAGAGGTTGGCCAGAACGCTCCACTCTTGACGCTATTCACTTGCCTCGACGCCCTCCTTGTACAGGGACAAAAAACTATTTCGATGGAGCCGTATCATTGAGGGATAACAAATTAACAATTGGCATTTATGTGGAGTATAGCTCTGGAACATTTATTCATGCTTTTACAAAGGTTTTCCCTAATATCACCTCTGTTATTGTGGCGGAATTTCAGGCCTTACGTGAAGCTACGACACTAATACGGAGTCTCTCATTGGTAAATTTCTCAATCATTGGGGATGCTGCTATGGTTATACTTGCTGCTAAGAGGGAAGTGGAGTGCCATGTTGCATGCCAACCTATTTTAGAAGATATGTTAGGGAATTTAGATGAATTATCTTGTTAAGGTTTTTTCTGGTTCCCTAGAGCTAAGAATTTCATGGCGCATTCCATTGCGCAATTTGCTAAGAATGTCCACAATAGTGAGTCAGTGGAAAGTTATAACTCTCTCATGAGAGTTATTACCCATGCAAGTCCAAGTTATAACCCAAAAAACTTTCTCTCTCCCCCAAATGGTTAGTGCAGGCGAACGGTACTTCTTGGCAGCAAAAGGTGAGCTGGCCCACCAAAATTAAATGTTTTTGCTTTTTTTTTATTCGGATAATAATGTTACCGTTAACATGCTATTTATCTTTTTTTTTTCACCGTTTACAATCAACTTAGCTTCAATTTGTGTCTTTTTTTTTATTTCATCTTCAAATTTCAAAGGTCATTTTTTTTTCTATAAATACATCACATGCACATTTTTTCTTTCTCATTCTTCCACTAAAATTTTACCTCATACTCTCTTCACTCCACTATATTTTCTATCTCAATTCGTTCTCATTTTTGTGTTCTTGAAATTTTTGTTTCCATAATAAATGGACAAAAATAATAAAGAATTTCGTAGAAATTTGTTCAATCATCCTAATATGACGGATGAAATTCCCCTCTCTCAAAATTCATTAAATCCACAAAATTTTCAATATTCTCAATTTGGCTCGTCCACTCAATTTTCATCTAATTACGGAAATTTTTCTCATACACCTTCAAATTCTCAAAATTTTCAAGGTCACACAAATTCCGTTGATAACTCGAGCAACTCTTTTCCATCAAATTTAGGTGTAATGTGTTGTCTCAATTTAAAAATATATTTTTTAATTAATAATAATAATCTTTATTAGTTAACGAAATGAGTTACTATTTAATATTTATTTCAAATTGTAAATTATATTAATTAATAACTTAAAATAATCGATAAAATAATTTTAATATATTCAAATATTAATTTTTTTTAAAAATATTAAATTTAAATATATTCATATATTAATTTCTTTTACATAATTTTAAAACATTAAATAAAAAAATAAAGAATTGAAAAGAAATGTGATTGAATAGTGGATCCCTCAAAAGTGAGTTGGGTTTTTCTACGCTCAGTAAGTGCATTCGCCCTGCCTGACGTCAGGCACCCAATAAAAAATTGACACATTATTTATCTTCGCTTTGTGCAACTTAACTTCGCAAATATTTAAAAATTTTACATAATATATAAAATTACCAAAATATCCTTTTTAAAAAAAATACAAATTTATAAATTTAACATTCTTCTATTTATACTTATTTAATAATTAATAAATTAAAATAATAAAACATTGAATGGTAAATCTATAAACGAATCGCGACTTAAAGAAATCTCTTGGGCTCCATTTGGATGGAGTGATTTGAAATCAAGGGATTTGAGGATAATATAACATATATTCACACAAACTAGAATGGAGAAAAGCTAAATGAATGGATTTGATTCACTCAAATATTAAGCACAAGTGGGAGAAATGAGAGGATTTCAAATGACTAGATTTTGTTGGGTATTTGAAATCCTCCCACTTATAGATAATATTTGTGTGAACCAAATTCATCCATTTAATTTTTCTCCATTTTGATTTGTAAATGTATGGTATATTATCCTCAAATCCCTTGATTTCAAATCACTTCATCCAAATGGAGCCTTAGAGAAGAAGGCGACTTAAGAATTTGATCTCCAGTGGTAGATGGCTTCTTGCGCAGCGAAGGAGTGAAGAATTCATGATTCAATAATTCGATTGGGGATGAATATTCTTGAACGATGGAAGGAGACCCAGTGGAAATTATAGCAGATTCAAGCCCCACAATCTCTAGAACATTCTGAATTTGGTTTTTATTTAACAATGCAATATCTATTGCTAAATAAATTATCCTCTGGATTCGAGCAATGAATAGCAAAAGTAGAAGTATTGATTCTTGAATTAATTTTGTCATTGGAATTCATGGCATTGTTGATTAAGTTAGGGCATTAATGTTATGATGATTTTCTTGGGCGGCGGCGCAAAGGATGTGGCGATGGCTGATGAATCTGTGAAGAGTGGCGTGGATTAGGGATACCGAGACTATTTTAATTTTTATTATGTTATTAAAAATATATACGTAATTTTATAATAACTTTTTACTTATTTTATATTAAAAAGGATATTTTTGTCATTTTATATTTATTAATTTAATTTATTAGTAGAAGTGATTTAGTGCGATTGCATTATGCGCAAACGCTCTAATGCAAAGTGCAATCATTTAAAAGAAAAATTATATAAAGAGTCTTCAAGCAGGACGAACTCTTCCCTTACCATAGAAAAACCCAAATTCATATATTACTAATAGAGAGTTTGTTTTTGCTTAGGTGTCGTTATGAGGTTAATTTGAATGAGGTGTCATATTCTTATTAAATGCATATATATGTTAATAATCTATGTGTTATTTTTCTATTGATTTGTAATTAATATATGACATCTATGTGGCATTTTAATATAGGAATTAATTGAAAAATATGTTTCTAAGGAGGTTTGAACCTTAGAACTCTTACACAATATGTATATTTTTTAATAAATAAATTAATATATAAATCTTTAAATATTTTAAATATTTATTTTATATCTAAAAAAATGTTATCATATGATAATTTTTAAACATAAAATTATATTATTTTTTAATAAATAAGTTAATATATAAATCTTTAAATATTTTAAATATTTATTTTATATCTAAAAAAATGTTATCATATGATAATTTTTAAACATAAAATTATATTTAACTTAAACCTATAAATGTATGTAAAAAAAATTATGATTGTATCAACTTTTATAAAAAAAAAAAAAACTTAATATAATCATATATGATATTTATTGTAAATATACGATATATATATATATATATATATATATATTATTCGGAGTAATATTTATGCATCAATTATATAAAAAAAATATATTAATCGTCTCCTTTTTTTTATTAATTGTAAAATAAATTTAAAACAAATCTTATAGTAAATTCTTTCACATAATTATAATAATTCTAATCCCTAGCATAAATTGTCATACAATTAATATAACCATTATTTAAATTTAATATTATAATTATAATTTTTTTTTATACTTATACATTATTTTAATATATATATTATTATTTGAAAATATTATATATAATATATTGTATTATAAATTTTATTTAACGAAAATACTGCGTAATACGCGGGAGCTCATCTAGTGAGTTATAACTCTGGGATGATTGTGGGAGTTAGTAGGATTGCATTATTTATGTAAGAATGATGACGTGGCGGTGAAATGGAGGGGAGAGCGGAGTTATAACTAAACTCCCCAAACCAATGTGTACACTCTAAATGTAATGTAACGTCAGAAATTCCATTGTTCATGTGAACACTCTAAATGTAATGTCACGTCAAAAATTCATTGAAATAGTCTGACAGAAATTCCATTGTTTATCAGAGCTGACTGTTTTCCAGCATTTTAAATTAATGCAATTGCTTTTCCTTTTAAAAAAAAATTAAATTTGTCAACAGTGAATATAACGTAACTCTTTCTTAAAAAAATTAATTAATCTGTTAAACAGTCTATATATATATATATATATATATATATATATAATTGCAGCTCTTTAAATCATTCTCAATTCTCTTCCATGGACAAACCATCACCACTAGGGTGGGAATAGGACACTACAGATCAGGTTTTGCATAAGAAAGTCTAGACTTATTATGAAAGTCTTTTAAAAGTCTATTTGCTGTAATTTTTTTATTTTTTATCAAATTTTAAAAAATCACATTTTTTATATTACACCGTAAATACTATAAAACTCAAAATACGAATAAAATTAACATTCCAAGAATTATCAACTAGCAAAAGCAATAACAAAATCTTATGTAAATTAACATTCCAAGAATTAACAAAATCTTATATAAATTAACGTGACGTGAATTATTTTGTTCAATATTAATATATTTTATTAATAATTTTTACTAATATGTAAATTTATGAGATAAAATATATGAGTATCTCACAATTATTAAATTAATTATATATTTTTTAATTATACATTAAACTCATTATAAATATTATTTTTTGAAAATAATATTAAAAATTTAATAAAGTTATAAAATAAAAAAAAAATTGATTACTTTAAAATTTTTGAATGATAATAGTTTTACTAATGAAATATTTACTTCTATTTATACAAGTTCAAATTATGAATGAATGGTGGAGACTATTTTAATTTAATAGATGAGAATGATTTCTAACATTTCACAATTCTCTACATAAACAAAATATTTAATAATAATTCCAAAATGTTGCAAAATGTTATTATGTTATCAAATATAATATATATTTTATATTATATATCATTTATTACATATATATTATTATATATATAAATATAATATATTATATTATTATTATATATATAGTTAAATAGGACGGCTTGTTAGGCTTAAAAGGCCTACAAGAAAGCTTAAGTATGACCTATTTAATTAAATTGGCTTGTTAAAGGTCTGAGTTTGACCTATTTATTAAACGGGTCGAGCCAAGCTAGGCTTTAGTTAGGCCAGGTCGTAGGCTTCTATCGGGTAGTCTAGCCTATTCCCACCCCTAACCACCACCACCACCACTATTCCACCTCCTCATGTAATTATTACAATGCTTACCAACTAAATCAATTCATACATATTTTTATGTTTTGTATGAAATAAATTGTGAGTATTTCAAACAAGTGTATCCCATATTCCCATTATATATTAATATGGAGTTTATAATATTATGAGTATATATTTTTTGAGTTTAGAAATGTGCCATTAATTGAGAAAATAATTTATTTGTGTAATTAGAAGTCAAGAATATAAAGAGTTTTAATTTGTATATAGATAATGATTATGAATTAATATACAATTAGTCACTTATACAATAATATTGACATATTGAGTAAAATTATTAAAAAAATGACCTACTCAATTAATTTACTTTATTTCATTCTAATGAATATATGTATAAATATTAGTAGTATTATTAAAAAAACTGAATATAATCATATATAATATTTATTTACGATATATATTATTCTTATATATATACATGGATTATATAAGATTTTTTTTCTCTTCTTTTTTATTACCTGTAAAATATATTTGAAACAAAATTTATAATAAATTTTCACATAATTATAATAATTTTAATACGTAGCATGAATTATTATACAATTAATATTATCATTACTTAAATTTAATATTATAATTATACAAAATTTTATACATATATATTATTATTTGATTGATGGAATACGAGGGGGTCTCCTCATTTTTTGTCGGTCTCTATCCATTTAGTGTTCGTTTGGTGTTACCGATTGGACCACGATTGTGTTGTTGTCGCGCCAAACACACATAAATAATTTTTAAATTATAGGTACTAATGAAAATTTGAATACGTAAACTTAAAAAAGGTATTGATAAAAAAAAGTCATTATTCTTTTATCTCAAGTTTGTTCCAGAAAACAATTGTCGTACATTGGATTAATGAAATCTCTAATTTTCCATGTGGGTGAAGTAATTGATTCATTGACATTATAATAAGCATAATGTTTAATTTCACTGGCAGTATATATATTTTTGTTACTGTCCATTTATCACTTTATTTAGAGTTAAATTAGGTCATACAAATTGATACTTGAAAGATAAAATTTATCAATCGGGACCTGAAAGATATTTATATTAAGAGATTTTATCAATCCAAGACCTGGAATTAAAGCCCCGAATTGATAATTGTCCTATCTTTCAGGTCCCGAATTGATAAAATCCCTTAATATAAACATCTTTCAGGTCCCGGATTGTTAATTTTATCTTTCAGACCCCGGATTGATAATTAACATATCTTTCAGGACTTGTACCGATAAAAATCCTAAAAAATTAGATCAAAACTTTCGCTAGATGATATTGAAGTTGAATAAAAAGCGAAATAATTTTGAAAAGAAAAATTGAGAATATGCAGAAATCTAAAGAAATTCAACCGTAGAAATCAATTTCATGTCTAAGAAAATTTCATATTCAATTTAAATAGTCATAACAGACCAACGTAAGAACTGAATCTCAAGTTCAACAAAAAAATCAAACTTAAAATTCACAGAAAAAAGAAATTAAAAAGAACAACCAAAATAAAACTTGAAATTCACACGAAAAAAAAAAGTAAAAGAATTTTCAAAATGAAATCAGTAGAAACCAAAAGAAAGAAATAACAATCAATTATTACTTTGCTGAAACCAAAAAAACAAGGCAAAGTCTACTATGAACAAAAGTTCATAGTGAAATTTGATCTATTTTAAAAAGTATCAGTTGTAATAACTAAAAAGTATTATATATATTAACTAAAGGGTATTAGTCGTAATAATTGAAGAGTATGTCATATATTACTAAAGAGTATCAATTGTAATAACTAAAAATTATTACATATATTAACTAAAGGGTATCAGTCGTGATAACTGAAAAGTATGTCCTATATTACTAAAGAGTCAGCTGTGATAAATGAAGGGTATTACCTATATTATTAAAGGGTATCAGTCATGATAACTGAAGGTATTATCTATATTATTAAAAGGTTTTAGTCGGGATAACTCAAAAATAAATTGATCTGTTCTTTTAATGTGGATCAAATTTTACTGTGAAACTTGGTTCACCGAACACACACTAAAAAAACAAAACTTGCTATTAATCTGTCTCCAAAATATAATATCCTAATCAACTATATACTCTCCAGAAATATATACATATTCATTCCAAAGGACCAATTTATTATCCAAGAAAATTTCATGTCCAATTTGAAAATTCATTGTAAAAACGCTAACTAAATCTCAATCAAAGTTGAAATTCACATGAATAAAATTGAAATGACCTCTTTACTCTTCATTTTACATTTTTTAATTTTAATAAACAATATTTTTATTAAAATCTTTATCATTTAGTATTTAATTTTGAGCAATCTAAAAAAAATGGAGAGTTGCATATATTTATACGTGAAAGAAAAACATAAAAACAGCCAAATAAAGAAAACATTATAGCTGAAAAAAATATTAGCTATTGATAAAAAAAGAAAAAAAAATTAGCTAAAGAAGAAAGATTTAAACAAAATTGAATGAAGATTCTTTAAAAAATCGGAATTCATTATCCTCTTTGATGACTTCAAAATTAATAAATTAGAACAGATACAATAACCTCAATATAATCCAACTCATAAAATAGAATGAGATAATATCTCAACAGGACCAAATTAAATCTGTCAACAGTGAATATAACATAATCTCTTTCTAAAAAAAAATTAATTTATCCGTTGAACAGTCTATACAAACCAAACAACTTGCTACTCGAAATTAAATCTCACAAACCAAACAACTTGCTACTCGAAATTAAAATATACATCCCACATACTTCCTTAAACCAAACAACCCCTTAATAAATTAGAACAGATACAATAACCTCAATATAATTAATCGTAACCTACTCTACTAAATCCAACTCATAAAATAGAATGAGATAATATCTCGCCAGATTAAATCTGCTAATCCAACTCATAAATAAAATAGAATGAGATAATATCTCAACAACACCAAATTAAATCTGTCAACAATAATTATAATGTAATCGCTTTCTAAAAGAAAAATTATTTCTCCGTTGAACAGTCTACACAAATATATATGTAAAATTGCAATTCTTTATATATCCTTCACAAGTCATAATTAGGTCTCCATCCTCTTCTCCCAATTCTCTTCCTTTCAAGAGTCAATTTAATACACTGTCATTTCAAAACTACTTATCATACATTATCTAACATTTTTATAATTTATAATACATAAATATTTTAATATAAAACAAAATGAACATAACAATATTTTAAAAAATATAATGTTCAGAATTAAATTATAAAAAACAAATCCAATTTTATTAATTTAATATATATATATATATATATATATATATATATATATATATATATTTTTCAATCCCTCGCTTACGCGGTTTCTGCACTAATTTAATTTAAAAGAAATATAAGAGTAAGAAACCAATATCTTATAGTAAAAACAACTAATGTCAGTTTAATAAGAGTAGATACATGGTTCATGTTTTGACCCACTATTCAATTTCATGATCCACTTTCAAATTTCGTAATATCCTTTAGTAAACTTGATATTTAAATATTACTATAATACTGTATTTTTTTAATTAAATATGGATAATAAATAGTAAAAGTTTAATTTTGATACTCTTGAATAATAATATCATGATACCGCTAACCCTAATTTTTTATACTCTCTTAATATTTTTTATCAAATATTTACATGATACTTTAAATTTTCAAAACAATTTCATGACAAACTCATCATGAATCATTTTCTTTTAAATTTTATTCTTTAAATAAAATAAACAATACTATATAAATTAATTAATTTTACGATAAAATTTATTCACAGTTTATCATGAATCATTTTCTTTTAAATTTATTCTTTAAATAAAACAAACAATACTATATAAATTAATTAAATTTACAATAAAATTTATTCAGATTTGTTCTTTCTATCTCCAAATTATATTTTTATAATTTTATATCTTAACTCCTAAAATTTCACTGGCATTCGTCTACCTTCGACTAATTCAATATTATATATTCGCTCTCAAATCGTGAAAGTCCTAATTATTTTATGGCAAAAACTTGTATGAGACCGTCTCATGCATGAGACCGAATCACTTTTTAATAAATTGTTATCACTTTTTTAAAAAGTAATATAAATTAGTATAAAAGTGATAACAAATTAAAAAGTGATAATAATTTATGAAAAGTGATAACAATTTATAAAAAAGTGATAACAAATTATGAAAAAGTGATAATAATTTATTAAAAAGTGACTCCGTCTCATGCCCGTCTCATGCATGAGACGGTCTCATACAAGAGTGCCCCTTATTTTATATCTTTACACCAGCTTTGATTAGAGAATAATTCGATAATTGACTAAGAAAACATGAGAAAATATAAATTTTGGATATTTACGTTTATTTCACCGGAAGATGCGCGCACACAAACAATAAACGAAAAAATTGTAGTTTTGGTCCTATGAAAAGTACTCAACGACAATGTTAATCCCACGATTTTTTATATATATATAAAAAACTCAACCATTATTTTTTCGGACAAAAATTGTAATTTTATTTCATTCTCGTAGTACCAAAACTATAATTTATCATTCTTTTAAAATTAAAATTACAATTTTCTTGTGATTAAAAATATCGAAAAATTTATTATCCAAGAAAATTTCATGTCCAATTTGAAAATTCATTGTAAAAACGTAACTAAATCTCAATCAAACTTGAAATTCACACAAATAAAGTTAGAACCTCTTTACTATTCACTTTAAACTTTTTAATTTTAATAAATAATATTTTATTAAAATCTTTATTATTTAGTGTTTAATTTTAAGCAATCTAAAAAAAATTGGAGAATTGCATGTGTTTACACGTGAAAGAAAAACATAAAAACAGCCAAATAAAGAAAACATTATAGCTGAAAAAAATATTAGCTATTGATCAAAAAAAGAAAAAAATATTAGCTAAAGAAGAAAGATTTAAACAAAATTGAATGAAGATTCTTTAAAAAATCGAAATTCATTTTCCTCTTTGATGACTTCAAAATTAATAAATTAGAACAGATACAATAACCTCAATATAATTAACTGTAATGTACTCTGTTAATCCAACTCATAAAATAGAATGAGATAATATCTCAACAACACCAAATTAAATCTGCTAATCCAATTCATAAAATAGAATGAGATAATATCTCAACAACACCAGATTAAATTTGTCAACAGTGATTATAACGTAACCGCTTTCTAAAAGAAAAATTATTTCTCCGTTGAACAGTCTATACAAATATATATGTAAAATTGCAACTCTTTATATATCCTTCACAAGTCATAACTAGGTCTCTATCCTCCTCTCCCAATTCTCTTTCTTTCAAGAGTCAATTTAATACACTGTCATTTCAAAACTACTTATCATACATTATCTAACATAATGAACATAACAATATTTAAAAAAATATAATGTTCAGAATTAAATTATCAAAAAACAACTAATGTCGTTTCGTTTGCTAAATGAAACGGGATTGATTAGATGAGATATATTAAGTTGGATTGTATTATTGGGGTTAATATATTTGAAATAAATATATGTTTGGATTGTAGGATTGTTATTTTTTTATTTTCTAATGATAAAGGTAAATTTGTATTTGGATTGATGGATTAAGTGGGATTGATATTTAAATGACATTTATAATCCTCAACAATTAAAACAAGAATAGAAAATGTAAGGATAATGTAAAATTTTAATGTTCAGGATTAAGGTAATAAAAACTCCCCGGTCGGATTAGTTTAATTTAAGAGCATATGATTAAGCTACTTTTGATCCCGGACTCAATTTTAATCTTTTTTCAGTCCCCTCCAAGCAAACACAATATTAATTTAATTTAAAAGAAATATCAATCAAGAAACCAATATCTTATAGTAAAAACAACAATGTCAGTTTAATAAGAGTAGATACATGGTTCATGTTTTGACCCATTATTCAATTTCATGATCCACTTTCAAATTTCATAATATCCTTTAGTAAAATTGATTTAATATTACGTAATCAAATATTTGATACTTTAAATATTTTTTAAACTTGATATTTAAATATTACCATAATACTGTATTTTTTTATTAAATATGGATTATAAATATTAAATGATACTTTAAATTTTCAAAGGGTTTTCATGACAAACGGGATAAATGAATTATTTTTCTTTTAAATTTGATTCTTTAAATAAAATAAACAATACTATATAAATTAATTAATTTCAAAGATAAACGGGTTTTAAAAATTTAATTTTGATTTTCTTTTAAATTTATTCTTTAAATAAAACAAACAATTTTATATAAATTAATTAATATTTTTTATCAAATATTTACATGATACTTTAAATTTTCAAAACAATTTCATGACAAACTTATCATGAATCATGAATCATTTTCTTTTAAATTTTATTCTTTAAATAAAATAAACAATACAAATATAAATTAATTAATTTTACGATAAAATTTATTCACAGTTTATCATGAATCATTTTCTTTTAAATTTATTCTTTAAATAAAACAAACAATACTATATAAATTAATTAAATTTACAATAAAATTTATTCAGATTTGTTCTTTCTATCTCCAAATTATATTTTTATAATTTTATATCTTAACTCCTAAAATTTCACTGGCATTCGTCTACCTTTGACTAATTCAATATTATATATTCGCTCTCAAATCGTGAAAGTCCTAATTATTTTATATCTTTACACCAGCTTTGATTAGAGAATAATTCGATAATTGACTAAGAAAACATGAGAAAATATAAATTTTGGATATTTACGTTTATTTCACCGGAAGATGCGCGCACACAAACAATAAACGAAAAAATTGTAGTTTTGGTCCTATGAAAAGTACTCAACGACAATGTTAATCCCACGATTTTTTATATGTATATATAAAAAACTCAACCATTATTTTTTCGGACAAAAATTGTAATTTTATTTCATTCTCGTAGTACCAAAACTATAATTTATCATTCTCTTAAAATTAAAATTACAATTTTCTTGTGATTAAAAATATCGAAAAATTTATTATCCAAGAAAATTTCATGTCCAATTTGAAAATTCATTGTAAAAACGTAACTAAATCTCAATCAAACTTGAAATTCACACAAATAAAGTTAGAACCTCTTTACTATTCACTTTACACTTTTTAATTTTAATAAATAATATTTTATTAAAATCTTTATTATTTAGTATTTAATTTTAAACAATCTAAAAAAAATTGGAGAATTGCATGTGTTTACACGTGAAAGAAAAACATAAAAACAGCCAAATAAAGAAAACATTATAGCTGAAAAAAATATTAGCTATTGATCAAAAAAAGAAAAAAATATTAGCTAAAGAAGAAAGATTTAAACAAAATTGAATGAAGATTCTTTAAAAAATCGAAATTCATTATCCTCTTTGATGACTTCAAAATTAATAAATTAGAACAGATACAATAACCTCAATATAATTAACTGTAATGTACTCTGATAATCCAACTCATAAAATCGAATGAGATAATATCTCAACAACACCAAATTAAATCCGCTAATCCAATTCATAAAATAGAATGAGATAATATCTCAACAACACCAGATTAAATCTGTCAACAGTGATTATAACGTAACCGCTTTCTAAAAGAAAAATTATTTCTCCGTTGAACAGTCTATACAAATATATATGTAAAATTGCAACTCTTTATATATCCTTCACAAGTCATAACTAGGTCTCCATCCTCCTCTCCCAATTCTCTTTCTTTCAAGAGTCAATTTAATACACTGTCATTTCAAAACTACTTATCATACATTATCTAACATAATGAACATAACAATATTTAAAAAAATATAATGTTCAGAATTAAATTATAAAAAACAACTAATGTCGTTTCGTTTGCTTCATGAGACGGGATTGATTAGATGAGATATATTAAGTTGGATTGTATTATTGGGGTTAATATATTTGAAATAAATATATGTTTGGATTGTAGGATTGTTATTTTTTTATTTTCTAATGATAAAGGTAAATTTGTATTTGGATTGATGGATTAAGTGGGATTGATATTTAAATGACATAACTGCCCTCAACAATTAAAACAAGAATAGAAAATGTAAGGATAATGTAGTAATTTTCAGCTTGGGACAAGGTAATCCAAACTCCCCCGGTCGGATTAGTTTGTCCCAAGAGCATGGGATTAAGCTACTTTTGATCCCGGACTCAATTTTAATCTTGGGTCAGAGTCCCTCCAAGCAAACACAATATTACTTAGGATTAAACAATCAATCAAGGCTATCCCGCGAAGCAAACACCCCCAAGAGTAGATACATGGTTCATGTTTTGACCCATTATTCAATTTCATGATCCACTTTCAAATTTCATAATATCCTTTAGTAAAATTGATTTAATCCTCGTAATCAAATATTTGATACTTTAAATATTTTTTAAACTTGATATTTAAATATTACTATAATACTGTATTTTTTTTATTAAATATGGATAATAAATAGTAAAAGTTTAATTTTGATACTCTTGAACAATAATACGATACCGCTAACCCTAATTTTTTATACTCTCTTAATATTTTTTATCAAATATTTACATAATACTTTAAATTTTCAAATCAATTTCATGACAAGCTCATCATGAATTATTTTCTTTTAAATTTTATTCTTTAAATAAAACAAACAATACCATATAAATTAATTAATTTACGATAAAATTTATTCACAGTTTATCATGAATCATTTTCTTTTAAATTTATTCTTTAAATAAAACAAACAATACCATATAAATTAATTAAATTTACGATAAAATTTATTCAGATTTGTTCTTTCTATCTCCAAATTATATTTTTATGATTTTATATCTTAACTCCTAAAATTTCACTGGCATTCGTCTACCTTCAACTAATTCAATATTATATATTCGCTCTCAAATCGTTAAAGTCCTAATTATTTTATATCTTTTTTTTTTTGAAAGGGTAATTATTTTATATCTTTACACCAGCTTTGATTAGAGAATAATTATATAATTGACTAAGAAAACACGAGAAAATATAAATTTTGGATATTTACGTTTATTTCACCGGAAGATGCGCGCACACAAACAATAAACGAAAAAATTGTAGTTTTGGTCACATGAGAAGTACTCAACGACAATGTTAATCCCACGATTTTTTTTTATATAAAAAACTCAACCATTATTTTTTCGAACAAAAATTGTAATTTTATTTCATTCTCGTAGTACCAAAACTACAATTTATTATTCTCTTGAAATTAAAATTGCAATTTTTTTGTGATTAAAAATATCGAAAAATTTATTATCCAAGAAAATTTCATGTCCAATTTGAAAATTCATGGTAAAAACGCTAACTAAATCTCAATCAAACTTGAAATTTTCACACGAATAAAGTTGAAAGGACGTCTTTACTTTTCACTTCACACTTTTTAATTTTAATAAACAATATTTTTATTAAAATTTTTATCACTTAGTATTTAATTTTGAGCAATCTAAAAAAAGGGAGAATTGCATGCATTTATACGTGAAAGAAAAACATAAAAACAGCCAAATAAAGAAAACATTATAGCTGAAAATTATTAGCTATTGATCAAAAAAGAAAAAAATATTAGCTAAAGAAGAAAGATTTAAACAAAATTGAATGAAGATTCTTTAAAAAATCGAAATTCATTATGCTCTTTGATGACTTCAAAATTAATAAATTAGAACAGATACAATAACCTCAATATAATTAACCGGTACTCTGCTAATCCAACTCATAAAATAGAATGAGATAATATCTCAACAACACCAAATTAAATCTGCTAATCCAATTCATAAAATAGAATGAGATAATATCTCAACACCAGTCAACATTGATTATAACGTAACGCTTTTTAAAAGAAAAATTATTTCTCCGTTGAACAGTCTATACAAATATATATGTAAAATTGCAACTCTTTATATATCCTTCACAAATCATAACTAGGTCTCCATCCTCCTCTCCCAATTCTCTTCCTTTCAAGAGTCAATTTAATACATTGTGATTTCAAAACTACTTATCATACATTATCTAATATTTTTATAATTTATAATACAAGAAATATAAGAGTAAGAAACCAATATCTTATAGTAAAAACAACTAATGTCGTTTAATAAGAGTAGATACATGGTTCATATTTTGACCCACTATTCAATTTCATGATCCACTTTCAAATTTCGTAATATCCTTTAGTAAAATTGATTTAATACTCGTAATCAAATATTTGATACTTTAAATATTTTTTTAAACTTGATATTTAAATATACTATAATACTGTATTTTTTTTATTAAATATGGATAATAAATAGTAAAAGTTTAATTTTGATACTCTTGAACAATAATATGATACCGCTAACCCTAATTTTTTATACTCTCTTAATATTTTTTATCAAATATTTACATGATACTTTAAATTTTCAAAACAATTTCATGACAAGCTCATCATGAATCATTTTCTCTTAAATTTTATTCTTTAAATAAAACAAACAATACTATATAAATTAATTCATTTTACTATAAAATTTATTCGCAGTTTATCATGAATCATTTTCTTTTAAATTTATTCTTTAAATAAAATAAACAATACTATATAAATTAATTAAATTTACGATAAAAATTTATTCAGATTTGTTCTTTCTATCTCCAAATTATATTTTTATGATTTTATGTCTTATCTCCAATTATATTTTTATGATTTTATATTTTAACTCCTAAAATTTCACTGGCATTCGTCTACCTTCAACTAATTCAATATTATATATTCACTCGCAAATCGTGAAATTAAGTCCTAATTATTTTATATCTTTACACCAGCTTTGATTAGAGAATAATTCGATAATTGACTAAGAAAACATGAGAATATATAAATTTTGGATATTTACGTTTATTTCACCGGAAGATGCGCGAACGGAAAAATTGTAGCTTTAGTGCCATGAGAAGTTGATGCAAACTTAGTTTTTCAGTTTTTTTTTTTTTATATAAAAACTCAACCATTATTTTTTGAACAAAAATTGTAATTTTATTTCATTTCGTAGTACCAAAACTACAATTTGTATAGTTTGAAATTAAAATTGCAATTTTTTGTGATTAAAAATCGAAAAATTTATTATCCAAGAAAATTTCATGTCCAATTTGAAAATTCATTGTAAAAACGCTAACTAAATCTCAATCAAACTTGAAATTTTCACATGAATAAAGTTGAAAAACTTCTTTACTTTTCACTTTACACTTTCTAATTTTAATAAACAATATTTTTATTAAAATTTTTATCACTTACTATTTAATTTTGAGCAATCTAAAAAAGGGAGAATTGCATGCATTTATACGTGAAAGAAAATCATAAAAACAGCCAAATAAAGAAAACATTATAGCTGAAAAAATTATTAGCTATTGATCAAAAAAGAAAAAAATATTAGCTAAAGAAGAAAGATTTAAACAAAATTGAATGAATCATTCTTTAAAAAATTGAAATTCATTATGCGAATTTGAATGACTTCAAAATTAATAAATTAGAACAGCGGACAGTAAAAGAATAAGAAAACAAGAATTGAATCCAACTCAAGAATGAATGAGATAATATCTCAACATGGCCAAATTAAATCTGGAAATCAATTCATAAAAAGTATCCAGATAATTTTCATCCAGTCAACATTGATTAGAAGAAACTCCTTTCAAAACAGAATTATTTCTCCGTTGAACAGTCTATACAAATATATGAGCAACCATTGCAACTCTTTATAATCCCAGATGAACTAAAAACCATCCTCCTCTCCCAATTCTCTTCCTTTCAAGAGTCAATTTAATACATTGTGATTTCAAAAGAATCTGATTATCTAATATTTTTATAATTGAAATAATACAAGAAATATAAGTGAAGAAAAAATCCCCAGAATCATTAGCTTCATTTAAGGAAGAAAGCAACAGGGTTCATATTTTGACATGACCATTCAATATTCACTTGAGGAACTCAAACAAATTTGGAGAATATCCTTTTGTAAAAGTTGATTGAAGGTGGAAGGAAATATTTGATGGTGATGGACCGCTTTTTAAAAGACTGATATTTGGTTTACTCAGGTGGGTTATTTTTTTAATAAATATGGATAATAAATATCTAAAAGAGAATTTGGGACTCTTAACTCTGATGCAGCAGGAAATTCTTTTTTTTCATTCTTTAATTTGTTTTATGAAATATTTAAGAACTTTAAATTTTAAAAAACAATTTCAGACAAGCTCATCATGAATCATTTTCTCTTAAATTTTATTCTTTAAATAAAACAAACAATACTATATAAATTAATTCATTTTACTATAAAAATAAGAAACAGTTTATCATGAATCATTTTCTTTTAAATTTATTCTTTAAATAAAATAAACAATACTATATAAATTAATTTTTCAGATAAAAATTTATTAATTTTTTGTTCTTTCTATCTCCAAATTATTTTTTTATGATTTTATTCTTATCTCCAATTATATTGTTATTTTTTAGTTTTTAACTCCTAAAATTTCATTGGCATTGTCTACCTTCAACTAATGATCAATATTATAAATATTCTCTTGTTTTGGTGAAATTAATGAGAAAATTATTTTTATCTTTACACCAGCTTTGATTAGAGAATAATTTGATAATTGATAAGAAAACATGAGAATATATAAATTTTGGATATTTACGTTTATTTCACCGGAAGATGCGCGAAATTTCACGTCGCGGTTCTCATCAGAAGTATTCAACGACAATGTTAATTCCACGAGTTTTTTTTTTTTTTTTTTTATATAAAAACTCAACCATTATTTTTTAGGACAGAAATTGTAATTTTATTTCATTCTCGTAGTACCAAAACTACAATTTATCATTCTCTTGAAATTAAAATTGCAATTTTCTTGTGATTAAAAATTTCGAAAAATTTACTATCCAAGAAAATTTCATGTCCAATTTGAAAATTCATTGTAAAAACGCTAACTAAATCTCAATCAAACTTGAAATTTTCACATGAATAAAATTGAAAGGACTTTTTTACTCTTTACTTTACACTTTCTAATTTTAATAAACAATATTTTTATTAAAAATTTTATTACTTACTATTTAATTTTGAGCAATCTAAAAAAAACGGAGAATTGCATGTATTTATACGTGAAAGAAAATCATAAAAACAGCCAAATAAAGAAAACATTATAGCTGAAAAAAATATTAGCTATTGATCAAAAAAGAAAAAAATATTAGCTAAAGAAGAAAGATTTAAACAAAATTTAATGAATTCTTTAAAAAATCGAAATTCATTATCCTCTTTGATGACTTCAAAATTAATAAACTAGAACAGACACAATAATCTCAATATAATTAACCGTAATCTACTTTGCTAACCCAACTCATAAAATAGAATGAGATAATATCTCAACAACACAAAATTAAATCTGTCAACGATGATTATAACTAAAAAAGAAAAATTACTTATCCGTTGAACAGTCTATACAAATACATACATAAAATTACAACTCTTTATATATCCTTCACAAGTCATAACTACGTCTCCATCCTCCTCTCTCAATTCTCCTCCTTTGATCTCTCCCATGGACCAAACCACCACCACCACCCTCAATTCTCCTCCTTTGATCCCTCCTTTGATCTCTCCCATGGACCAAACCACCACCACCACCGATGCTTCCGCGAGACAGAAGCGGAGGAGATCACCATCACCACCACCACCCGCCAACTTCGTGCCGGCGTTTCCTTGGTCCGGAGACCGCCGTGCTAACGTGCGCAGCATGCAGTACCTGCGTGCTAAGGGAATCTCCACAGTGACCGGGGAAGTCAAGTGCAAGAAATGCGAAGGCACGTACCGGATGGAGCTGGATCTGAAGGAGAAATTCAAAGAAGTGGCAACTTTCTTCTTTAAAAACAAAGATAGCATGAACCAGCGGGCCCCCGAAATCTGGATGAGCCCGGCCCTCCCGAACTGCAGCCTCTGCCAGGAGAGAAACAGCGTCCGGCCCGTGATTTCTGACAACAATGATTCGATTAATTGGCTGTTTCTTTTCCTGGGACAAATGCTGGGTTGCTGCACCATGAAACAACTCAAATATTTTCTCCAACACACTAACATACACCGCACTGCAGCCAAAAATTTCCTTGTGTTTTACACTTATGAGGAGTTGGTGAAGCAGCTTATGAGTTAATTAATTAATCACGGGCCCTTTATCGGAAATTGCTGATGCATGGAATAAATTCCATTTAAATTTTTTTTTTCCGGGATTGGATAATTTTTTGTTAATGTTATTATTTTTTATTTTCGTGAAATTCTACTGTTTTTGTTATTTGTCCATAATTTGTGACTTTCTCGCCCTCTACCTGTGTTTGGTAAAATCATTTTTCCTTTATAGAAAAAAGAAATATATTAATAGGAATATAATAGATATATACTCACGATATATATATATATATATATATATATATATATATATATATGTGGATGATCTGACTCCAAATGTATTATGAGAAAAATGATCGTATAACACTTCACGGGTATATGCATATGTCACTTCACAATATTTAAAGTTTTTCATTTTGAAAGTATCATATTTAATTTGAGAAAATTACACTTTTGATCAAATGAGAGTTTTTCAACGATAATTCCACAAACTTAACGCAGTTTTCATAAATAAAATAAAACACCACAGTAAAGCAAATGATTAATTAGAATTTTGTAATGCATGGAATGGAATAACTGTTTATTGACCACGTCAAGAGCGATATAGTATGAGGAGTCGTATTCCTTATTTTACATGAGATATTGTATAATGTGGGATTTATGTTTTTTTTTTTTGCTCAAATGTGGGATATAGAACTTAAATATTATTGCATGCTGTGTTTTTTATATATATTATTTATGAATAATTTAAATAGTAAAAAAGAATTATTATTGATACTCCTGAACAATAATATAATATAATATAATACTACTGACCCTAATTCTTAATATTTCTAATAAAATTTTTAATATTATTAATCAAATATTTTAAATTTTAAATTTTTCCAAAGAATTTTATGATAAACTATAAACCATTACCATATAAAATTGTCGTGGTTTATTGACAACATGTCAAAAGTGATATAGTATGAGCAATCATCCCTCATACATTATAGGTAGTTTGTTTTTTGTTTAGATATCGATTGTGGTGAGTTTTATTTATGTGTTGATTTTTTGTATTTTCACTGTCTAGCTCGAAATCGACATCATACAATAATTATTATATATCTATAATACAATTATACACATTATAATTGATTTTTGTATTATTTTTTTTCGCAAGGGTTTGAACCTAACACCTCTCATATGATTATTATAAAGCTTACCAACTAAACCAATTCATACATATTTGTATGTTTTGAAAACTATTTTATTTAATTCTAGTCTATAAAAGTGGTACTATTAGATATTTTGCTGAGATAATTCAATATTTATGAAATATTAATTGTAATTAATTCAAATAAGTGTATCCCTTTATATATTAATATAGAGTTTATAATATTATGAGTATATATTTTGTGAGTTTAGATAATATGTCATTAATTGAGAAATTAATTTATGTGTGTAATTAGAAATCAAGAATATAAATTTAAGAGTTTTTTCAAAAAAAAAAAAAAAAGAATATAAATTTAAGAGTTTTGTATATTAATAATGATTATGAGTCAATATATAATTAGTCACTTATATAATAGTATTAACATATTGAGTAAAATTATTAAAAAATAATCGGCTCAATTAATTTACTTTATTCCATTCTAATGAATATGTGTATAATTAAATATTAGTAGTATTATTAAAAAAATTGAATAATCATATATGATATTTATTTACGATATATATTAATTTTATATATATACATCGATTATATAAGATTATTTTTCTCTTTTTTTATTAACTGTAAAATAAATTTGAAATAAAATTTATAGTAGATTTTCATATAATTATAATAATTTTAATGTGTAGCATGAATTATTATACAATTAATATTATCATTACTTAAATTTAATATTATAATTATACAAAATTTTATACATATATATTATTATTTGATTGATGGAAAATATTAATATATAATATTACATTATATTATAAAATTTATTCAACGAACATACAGTGTAATACGAGGGCTCTGATCCAGTATTCCTTAATTTACGTGAGATATCGTTAAAATGTAAAATCAAAAACATTGTTATATACATATAGTTAAAGACTAAGTAAGAGATTAAAATTACTTTACATTGATATATGTATCTACCGGAAGAAAATACATTCTAGTAATACAAATATATCTTTTTTGTTTCGGTGCAATTATAATTTGACTAGCACTTTTGATTTAGTCCAACACACTGCTACTTTACATAAAAATACTATATTACTTTTCACTTGTACATTATCACTTTTACTATATAATATCATTTTTATTGTATCATTATATTAAGTTAGTATGTTGATGAAGTCATTAATTTACTTGAGAGTAGCACCATAGCATAATTATAGTCGTATTGAAAAAAATTTGAATATTAAAAAATTAAAACTTTATATATATATATATATTAAAAGTGATATTTATCATTTATATATATATTAAAAGTTTTATTTATCACTTTTAATTATTTTTGTATATAATTTACTTATGGGTCGAAAGAGATCTATGAGACAGTTTCACGCAAGATCTACTTTTATTTGAAAAAATGAGTGCATGGAGAGAAAATGAAGAGAGGTTTAATTTTTTTTATAAAGGGTATTTTAGATATTTTTTAATTATATTAAAATAATATGAAAATAAAAGAGATGTATCCATTAATATTTGGGGTGTATATAACTGAATCTTTAGAAATTTTAAAGCCTGCACACCCATTAGGGTTGTATACAAATCAAATAAATTTGGTTTGATTCGGTATTAATGCTCAAAATTTAATATTCGTATTTGAAATTTTATGATTCAAAATCGATTATTAGTCAAATACAAATTATAATATTTGATTCGATATTTAAATATATATTATATATAAATATATATCATTTTTATAGCATAATATATAACATCCATATATTAATTTTTTTTTTTTGGATCGGTAACATCCATATATTAGTATTATGTAAATAAATTAATATATTAATTTTTTTCTCATATTATTCACAAATTCTGAGAATCAAATTTGAAAATTGAAATTCACTTTAACGATCTAAATCTCTAACCTCATAAACCCATTATGACATATGTAAGTATTTTTAATTTTTTTTTAATTCATTTGAAAATATATGATATTTTTTATGAACAAACTGATTTCTAATTATTTTTATTTTTTATTTAAGAGCAAGAAGAACCTATTCATGTCATGTTACTAAAAAATTTGAATTTGGTTTGCAAAATTGATAAAAGATTGAATTCTCGTCACTTATTTATTGAAGTATTTTTTTCATTAATTTGGTAATTAACTGTTTTTCATTATTATGTATTTGATTATGTTATGCAATTTTTAAATTTATAACTTCTATTTTGAATTGAAACAATGGTAATCAATTTTGAACCTTATACTTAAAGAATATTGTTTAGAAATATTTGAGAAAGTTTTCGAAAAAAAAAAAATTCGAAAAATTCGAATATTCGAATAGTTTCAAAAAATCTAATATCAATTTCAAATTAAATATAAATCACATTTACTATTCGAAAAATATTTGAATTCAAATTCGATATTCAAAATTTAATAAATATAAATTCAAAATAATAGTATTTGATTCGATTTGTATACCATCCTACCCACCCAATGAAAATGGGCTTTTATGGATTTTGGCCCATTCTGCCAGCCCATCTCGTAAAGCCCTACCCACCGATGACCCAATTCGCTGCAACACCCATAATGTACCAAATCCAACCGTCAGTTATTTGATTTTCGATTTGGTGGTAAGATTTCTAAAATTAGAGAATTCGATTTTCGATTTGCTTTCAGTTATTTTATGAAAAAACCGAAAAAAATGGAAACGGATCATCAAACCGATTCTTCTGCTGAAGTCGTATTCATTCTTTCATTTCAAAATTAAAGAAAAAAAATCAAAGAAAAAAAGTTTCAGGCCAGAGAGGAAAAAATTCAACCACCGATTATGGTAAACACACCTGTTGGATGAAAACACCAACAATTTTTAATTATTTATTAAACACACCATTCATATGTTACCGATTTTACCCCTTCCTAACAAAACCCTAATTTCGTCTAACTCTCTCCCTCAGCGTCCCTTATCTCTCCTCTCTCGCCGCCGCGTCGCTCTTCTCGTCTTCTCTCTCGAAACGTCGCCGCGTCCTTCTCCTCTTCTCTCTGTAAACGTCGCCGTATCCCTCTTCTCCTCTTATCAAACGCCGCTGCTTCCTCTTCTTCTCTCATTAAGCGCCGCCGCCTCATCAGCGTCGCTGCCTCTTTCGTCTTCTCTCATCAAGCACCGCCGCCTCCCTTTTCTTCTCTCATCAAGAGCCGCCGTCCTTTGCTGTCGCTCCGTCGCCGAAGCTCCGCCGCGTAGCTCCGTCGTCCTCGCCGCCCTCCGCTTCTTTCAGGTTCTTTTTTTTTTTTTGTATTTTTTGAAAAAAAAAATATGGATCTGAAAAAAATATCAATTTGGGAGCGAAATATTTTTTTTTTTTTTCGTAGTTTCTGTATTATAAGACTGTTTGAAAAAAAAAATTTGATGTGAATCTGTGTTGTTCGAAAAATCAAAATCTGAATCCATCGAAATATTGCAGTTTTTTCGATTTTTTTTTCCGAAATGTGCATTCTTGTTCGAAAAAGAAAGCCGATAATAATATTTTTTCTTTTTCGAATTTATGGGGCTTATTCAATTTTTTTTTTCCGAAATACTACTGTTTTTTCGAAAAAAAATGTCGAAATATTGAACTGTTTTCGAATTTAATTTTCGAACAAATCTGATTTGTGTACTTTTTGATTTTTCGTTTTCTTTTTTCGAATTTTTTGGGGTTCGTTTCTGTTTTTTGAATTTTCGAGGGTTGTTCAAAATTCTTCTGTTAGTTATTTTTATTTTTTGTGTGATTTTGTAGAACATTTGTATTTAAAAAATTATTTGAAATTAAATTTAAAGTTTGACTTGGTGGTGACTCGGTGGGAACACAGTGGAAATTCGGTGATTAATAAAAGGGCAATATAGTCTTTTTGTGTGAATTTTTTTATCAAAAATTTTGGATGGTGTGTTTATAAAAAAGTATGGTGCAAATAACTTGAGCCTTTCAATAATTCCTCAAAAACTGAGGCCACTGTGTGTGTGTGAGAGAGAGAGAGAGAGAGTGTGTGAGAGAGAGAGAGAGAGAGAGAGAGAGAGAGAGAGACTGCCAGAGAATTGAAAGACTGCCTCCTGGTGCTTTATAGAATGGATGATAAACCTATGTTCTTTTATCAGTCTATATACTTGGCTTTGAAGTTTTGGAATTGGATCTAGGTAATCCTCTTATCTGATTTGTTCCTGGTACATTTACAGTCGTAGAGAAACTGTTACCCTTGCGTATACTGCGTGGAGTACTAGCCATCGTGAGAAACTTCCATAAACTGGATACGGTATGTTAATAGATTCAATGTGTATGATTATGCTACTTGTATAATTACATCCAATTTGGTGTTCCGACTTAATTGTGTGTTACAATTACATTTGTTAAAGTATAATTGCAGCATCAATGATTTGAGTAATATATGGAATATTAAAAGCTTTCATTTGATGAAACTGTGGTCTGTTGTTTTACAATTTACCGGCCATTCGGATGCTGTTGGTTGATTACTAAGATTTTTGAAGATACTACATCTTTAAGTGACAGATGTTTCTGGTAATTGCTTATTAAGATACCATCCTCGAGGTGATTTTATGGAAATTTGTACCAAGTAAAAGTTAAAAGTGGTGATGCATAAGAATAAACAGAATAGTGCAACATATGGTTTTGTTGAGTTGGATAATCAAATGAAAATATGAGAAATGAATTTTCTGCCACTGTGAATACTAAATACAATGTTTTATTTAATTATTTTTCAAAAAGAACCAGATGAAATTGTATCAGTGCCTTTGATCTTTACCGAATTATGTATGTGATCGTAAGCAACCTTTTCTTTCTGCTGCTGTGCATTATCTTTCTAATTGGTAACCGCCCTATTTACATTTAAAGTCTGTTAAGAAATTGCTATATTTTGTTTGTATATTTCCTCTATAACAGGTCAAATTCAAATCAACTCAAAAGGAAGCCAACTACTGTTTTCATATTAGTACATTGGTTCCAAAATTATATGATTCGATAAATGAAAGAAAATGCCTGATATATAATAATTTGTCACCTAAAATGAAGTAAAGCACGTGAATTGGCTAAAAGTTCTGTAGCTTATGCATGAATTTCATCTTCACACGTTCTAATGAATCATACCGCTGCCCTGAAGTGTCATCCATCAATTTGTTACTGCTACTGTCTCTCTACCCCTGGATTTCCTTTGATCCATGATAACTCTTGACCCCAATGTGAAGTCTAGTCTTCCCTCCCTAGTTATTTCATCAACAATGCAGTCCATGCTGCTCTCTATGACATCCCATTTCCTGTGGTGGCCCCTTTTCGTGCTAAGATTCCATTTTTTTTTATCTGAACTGCGATCCTGAAAGACCTCTGTGTGGCTTCATGCATGAGTTTCTTTGTACAATGATCTTTTTATTTCCTTTTTAATCATCCACTGCAGCCCGCAGCTTCATTAATTGAAAAAGTAAACCTCTTTCCCTACCTTTTTATTTCCTGTTCAATAAGATTGAAAACATAAAGAAATTCCCATTAGACAAAAAAATATTTGCACAGAGGCTATCATGAGTGAAATTTCTGGAAATTTTGAAAACCAAAATGCAAAATAATTAGGAAAACGTGATGAGTGCTGTAATTTTACTTGCGAATACCTTAGTATCAATGTCAGCTTGCTATGAATAGTGCAACTTACAATCTGTAATTGTAGTATATGGGTTTGACCAAGCCTGAAGTTCATTTTTCAATTTCAAAATTGTCTCACAAGTTTTTTGCAGTTGTATAGGACAGAAATTTAGCGAGTAATGGTCATAAATATTTTATTTTAGTATAAATTAATTTCCTCAAGTTTTAGCGAATGTTATAGAAATTAATCATTGTCAAGTTTTACTCGATGTAGTCATAGGTTTAGCAAATGCCCTTCTAGTTAAATAAGGATGCACAAATTTCTAAATTTCTTCATTTCTGATCAACAGAAAGAGGAGATGGATGCATCAACAGATGGTAGGGCAGAGGAGGAGCCTCAACTCATCACCTCTGCTGCTATGAAGTCAACACCAGAGTACAACAGCAGCAGTGTAAAGAAGGCTAGATTACAATCAACATTAGCGGCACTTCTTACTGATCCAGTTCTCGCCGATGTGCCCAAGAAACCCTCACTGTCTGATGTGGACACTCTCATCAACTTGGAGCTTGGCAGCGCAATGCGCATCACCATCCGTAAAATGGATTCAACATCCTTTGGTACTGAAATTTTTTCTACATAGCATTTTCACAAACATGTTGTGGTAATTAATTTTCTGAATTGAACAAATCTTAACAATAACTTGGAGGTGCTCATTGTTGTTTTTCATATTTGGGTGTCTCAAGAGGTGGTAATGATGAATTCTGCAACTGTGAAGGACTTGAAACTGGCAGTTAAGAAAAAAGTGAATGATATGGAGGAGTCAAAAATGGGTCATCGTCACATCTCTTGGTAAGCTCCATAGTTCATATGGATTCATTGCCATGGATATATTCTTGAAATCCAAATGTGTTGTAGTTGATATATTATAACAATTTAAGATGTCTTTTCTTGATAATGTAACTGATTTTCTGTCATGGTAGATTGGTTACTATTTTCTCTTGCCAAAAATAGAAGATTTTTTGTAGAATTGTGTGTCCACGAAATTCATGTAGTAAGTTTCAATACATGCTTTACAATTGACTTTTATATTCCATGTAGTTCTGTCATAAGTTCAGGATCCATAATGGTGGTGTCACTTGTCAGGCTTTTTCATTTTTTTATGATATATAGGAAGGCCTGATGCTAAGCTGTTTTTTCCATGAGCTACTTAAAATGAATTAATTTCAACCTGAAATTAGAGAAATGGCTTCTTGGGATCACAGGAAACATGTATGGGCAAATTTTTGCCTTTCAAACCACAACGAGAAGCTGCTTGACGACAATTCTCCACTTCAACATTACGGCATCAGGAACAATTCTGAGGTACTTCATATTACCTTTCATATTTCATATTTATTATAAATGTGCAGACAAAACTGGATTTTCTTTTTCCATGGTAGATGGTATATATGTCTTGAAATTATCATTGTGATGCACTAGAGATGGCTAAAGCTTCACATGATATTAATTAATTCATGGGCAGTGTAGCAACAATACACTTGAGGTGGCAAATATGAGAATATTTGTCATCAATAACTGACCTTGTTTTCGTGATTACTAATAATGAAGACCCCAAGAAAATCCTTCACTGAATGTCATATCAAGTTTGCGCAATCACTTATTTTCATTTACATCAAAGCACCATATTACTAGAAGCCAAATTTTATCTGTAAAGTATGGTATATTGTTTCTTGTGAGACTAAAACTTAATAATGTGCAGGTGCATTTTATTCCCTATGTCGTTTCTAGAGCATCTGGAAGGCACACTAAGAGCAGAAAGCACCGTATTTTTCGTGGTCTAAACAGAAAATCTTGAGCAGAGATTCCTTGTTTCCTTGTGGTACTTGGTTGTGATTGTTTATAGATGCAGCAAATTAACCATCTTGTCTTGACCTTTGCTTCATTAGATTATTTTCTTTTCAAGCAATTCACCATTTAACTTTACAAAAATTGAATCTTGCTTTCTTATTTAAATTCTGAGGAAAAACCACCCTTATCTTTAAACCTCTCTACTTAAAAATGTTCTTATTAAGGTTTTAAGTTTACTTCTTTTTTACCCTTATAATATAATTATTTAAAGTTCCCCCTTTTCTTCTTTCTCAAATCACGCTGCGTCACCCACCAACCACCTCATTTTTTCTTCTCCACGGCTACATCTCTCTTCCCCCATTTCCTCCTTTTCTCCTTCTCTTTTAACATTTTCATTTCTTTTTCAAGAAGCACGATTTCCCATCTAGACTGATCGACCCTGAAGACAAAAATGCAATGAAGAGGATGATATTGTTGAACCAATTTGAGAACAAGGCATATCAATCAAAAAGCACGCCGGCCTCCATATAATTTTCTTCAAGAGGTACTCTCAATTCTCTTTGTAAATTGTTTGTACTAAAATAGGCATCATCTAGAGAATTACTTACAATTTGCTGCAATGTTTGGTTGATCACGTAATTTTTCTCCCACTCACATAATTTATCAATCCCAATGGAAATTCTACCTCGTTAAAATTGTCAATACATCATACTTATGACTACAATTCAAGTCATCTGGATGCATTTTAACCCGTAACGACTTTAATAATGTCATCATTAGAAAAATATCAGTGGACTAATTCCGTTCATGATTAGAATTGTCATTGTAAATTAAAAAATGTACTTATGCGTCGACAATCAATGTTATTGTTAATATTCAGTTGTGATCTTATCTCTTCATCATTGATTGCATCTCTACACTTAATTTGATCTTCTTTTGAAACTTTTACATTCAGCAACATTTCTCCTTATGCCTACAATGTGTTGTTTCATTCTGTGAATTCCTCCATAAATCGATTTTTCACATGAGATGTATTTTACCCCATCCAACTTATTTGGATATACCTACATGGCATACTCCCACATTACATATTTCCAACTTCATAAATAATCAATTAATTACATATTTTTCATTCGGTAGTCCGTACAAATTTGTAAAGTGAAGTGAAGTACAATCACATATTTACAAATAATCCATACATATTTTCTTAATCTATACACAAGTTTCAAATTTCATAATCCATACAAATTCTAGCTCCTAACCTAGCTTCTGTGAATTGAAGCCTGATATTTTGATTCAAATGCATCTAAATGTGATTCTATAGTCTGATAATATCATATTATTAAAGTCCAAATGTCCAATTAAATAAAAAAAAAACAGAAAAAACGATGAAAATACCAGAATAGAAAGAAGATAAACTAACTGATATTTTAGGCGAGCTACTGGATGATGAGCGAATGGCACCCTTCTCTTTTTCCTCTATTCGTCTGATGTGTGTTTTGCTTCTTGCCCTCTCTTCCCATATTCGGCAGTTCGGTTCTGTTTCTGCCCGTGTTTTGAATTTTGATTTTTTTTTAATTCACAATAAAACGACACTATTTCTAATAGAAAAAATAAAAAATGTTTATCTCATTGCCTGACTCGGCTGTCTTGACAGCGACTAATGCCCAGAATGCCTAATGTGTATGATTACTGTGAACTTGGGTCGACTGGTGACCGCTTAGGCATCGACTAGTCGGTCGTTTAGCATGAGTCATTATTGTATGATGTTTTATTTTAGTATAATTTCAATTTTGTGCTTTCTATAATGTTTTTCATCGAATTGTGTAATTTTTGTAGGTTATACTTGTTTGCAATGTCGATGAACATTGGATAACATGCAAGATACGATATTAAGGAATTAAGTATAGATACAATGTGAAAGATGGAGTTTAAAGAAATTTTTGATGAAACGGCGGTAAAATCTTGCATAATCTTGCTTGTCCAAAGGAACAATCTTATAGCCCTTTCATTCCGAGGAAGAAGCTACTCAATTGTGATTACCTTCACTCAGTTTACGATTTTATTTTACTCTATACGGATTAATTTCTGTCAGATTTGTGTTTTCCAAGCACAATAAGTAGTAGTTCAACAGGCTTATCATTTTTTACTAGAGCATCTTCAACTATCCCCTTTTGGTATGTGTAATCGTTTGATTCACAAGTTGAAGCTAGTGCAATTGTAATGAATTTTATTTCTCCATTTTTTTGAAATAAAAGGCATGGATGGTATCATCGTCATTACTTCACGCTGTATACCCTTTTATAAGGTTTTGTAAGAGTTTATGATGGTGGTTGAGAGAAATTAATGTGAGTGTTTATGATGATACTTGACGGAAAAACTAATTATATAATTATTTATAAAGGTAAAAATTATCAATTAGTCATATCAAATATGTTTATTTTGGTATTAAAATTTTATGGGGTGTGTATAAAATTTTATAGGGTCACTAGTGGTGTCCTTTTATAAATAAAGATATTATAAGTAAAAATAATAGATAATTTTTTTAAAAAAAACGGGTAAAGTCTTTGTTACTTACATTTATATAATAAATAATAATTAATTTTAAATATTTATTTTGTATATCTCTAAATTAAGTTAAATAAATAAATAAGTTGGGGTTAGACAAATTGGTATGTTGGTCGGTGAGGTCGAGCCCAATGTAACAATGGATGTGCCAAATCCAATCCAACCGCATCATTTAGTCATGTCTAATATCTAATCATCAATGTAAGAATCTATATTACGGTAAGGGCATGTTTGGTCAGTTTTGATATTAGACTTAACTTCATGATTACAAGAGAGCAATTCACCATTTAATTGACTTGATATACTGACTCTTGCAGACTTTTTTTACTTCAAATTTTGATATAAAGATGGATGAGTATGTATGATTCTTAACAATGAACAGAACAAATGCACATTTGTGGTTGGACAAAGTGTTGTATAAACCAATTTCATCAGTTAACTAGTTCGACGAGTGTTAGTTATTTTATGAAATACTATATGATACTAGTTGTTTTATTGAAGGGTATTAGTTATTTCGTTAAAAGATTTCTTTTATTCTAAGGTATTAATTGTAAACTAGTTTCAGACGAGATGAATACCAATTTAACTGCTTCCTCTTAGCCTCAACTTCCACAAGTAACCATCATTTCTGCATTTGATTTTTGTTATGACAATGAACTAAATTCTAGGCTAGAAAAAAATCAAGATTCAAGTTTGTGCAATGCACTCAAATTAAATAAGCTAAGCGAATTAGCACCCTTTAAAACCACAAAAGAAATTCTATAAAACTAGAGAAGAAAAATAATTAGAATCAGAAACCTATTTCTGCAGCCATTAGGTTTCTAAAATAGGACAAAAAAAATCCAGTTTTGGATTTGTTATTTGTGTTTTGTCATTAGTATTGCTCCATCCTTAGCTGCTTCTCCTTGTACTCCTGCAGTTCTTTCTGGTACCTCTCCTTGTCCTCCACCCCTTGCTTCTGATAAACCTACAAAGTATTCCACCATTTGAATTTTTAAAAAAAATTGTCAAAAGAAAGGGGTGTTGAGTTGGAATTGGATTGTTGTAGTGTTTTCTAATATTATTTATGCAAATAATTTAGGGGGCGCTTGTTAAAAATTCTTAAATGGGAATGAGAATGAATGAAATTGTCTTTACACTCTATGCCTTTGAATATGTTGGAGAAATGACTGTTTTCATGGTGATTACATTATCAGTGTTGTGCTTCAATTAAAAAAAAAAGACGAAAGAAGGTTGTTGGTAGTGATGGAGAGGAATTAATGATTGGGGAGGAACAATTGTAGGAAGAAAAAAAGTTAATCAAAATGGGTAATGATTACCTTATTCAGGGGGAAAGTAGTATCATTGATCATCTTTATTTTTATTAACCACCATAATTTTTTATATATACTCATTCTCAATTTCATTGAAAAATTTATAACCAAGCGCCACCCTTAGTTTTTCATGCACTAGACTCACCAATCTATCTTCCGGGGAGAGTTTGTTCCATGCCTCGCCGATCATTTTCGTGAATTCTCTCTCTCTATTAGGGTACTCGGATTTGAGCATCGCGTGCTTCGCTGCGAAGAAGAAATTGTAGGCACTTCGATTTGGTTTGGGCCGGGTTGGATCCATCGCGCGTCTTCTAACTCGTCGACCCGACCGTTGAAGCAGTGGGGTGTATGGTACTATTGATGTGCTTGTAGTCGGGTGGTACAATACACCATTCAGCGTTTGATCACCAAGTTTTACTGTGACTAGGTACCCACTTTCGAATTTTGCATCGATGGATCCTACGGCATGGAAAGTAGTAGGACCTGTGACAACCAAATGTAGGACTATTAATTAGTTTAGTTTAGGGTAACACACTTCTTGTTTTACAAGAGTAAAATGAGTTGATACTATGCAAGTTTGATCCTAAGAATTTTAGGCTAGTTTTTATGTGACTTTAGACTAACTAAATGAGCTAGTGATATTGTGAAACTAACCCTCATCAAAATTTTGACAAAATTGATACTCTCTCCTTCTTTTGTTAATTTTTTTTTTTTTTTTTTCAAATGAGCGTACAAGGTTAAGTTTTCTCTAGTTTTATTTTTAAAATATTTGTCCCACATCTCTCTCTATCTCCTTACTTTTTCTCTTTTCTATACACTATAAGAAAATGACGATTTGATTATGGAATTTTTCAACAAAATTAGTGAGGATTGCCTACAAATTTTTATAATTTATTTTATAATATTTTACTATAGAATTACTAACGGGACAATTAAAGATAATTAAATATCTTTGAAATAGTCCATAAAAAAACCATCCTAGAAGATGACTTTAATACACATTGACGGTTGCCTACTGAATATTAGTAGGTAATTTACCTACGAATTACATTTTCGTAGGCAAATAAATTACCTACGAGTAAAATTTCTACAATCTTTTTTGTTGGTTTTTCGTAGGCAAATATAAATACCTACAAAATTATAATTATTGATATATTACAAAATATTTCGTAGTTAATTCTTTATTTTTTTATATTTATTAGACACCCGCTATAGCTGTAACTATATATTTTTATTCTTGTGCAAAAGGAAAAGAGAAACTTAACTAGGAAGTACATAATTTGATATAATTGAAGCTTAAATGATAATAATAATATTATTATTAATAATAATAATAATAATAATAATAATAATAATAAAAATATAACACAGATATAATTCATGGGATACAAACACAATAAATAAAAAAATATAAAAATACAACCATCAATTTGTATATCATTTAATATCTATAATGTGTGGATCATATGTGCATGTGTATACGTGGAGGTCTGAGAACTCATTGAGGACTTTAAGGACATTAAAAATAATCTTAAGAGTTCTAATAATTTCAATAGACTAGTTAAAAAGTTCACTCCATTTTCCATCCACATCAATTTGTAAATACGTAGAAAAAGTATATATCCACATGGTTGTACAATAACGTTTGTGGCAGAGAAATTAAATGATGTGTGGTTGTTATTTCATATATATATATATATATATATATATCTAAATTTATTATCATCAACTTAGTACTTCAATTAATGGTCTACTACTCATCACCATAGCACTATATAGGTTCAAGATTTTCTACTCTGGACAATATCCTACCTTAATTCTTTCCCAGTACAAAAATATTCCATAAATGCAAGACAACCCCCCTCCCCCAACCCTATTTTTGGGTCTACGACAAAAATTCTTTTATTAAATATTAATTGTATGAGTTGGTAATGTGTGAATAATTTTTTTAAAAATTGGTTTATAACTAATATTTTTTAGTGACGAAGTAATATAATTCATGTGGTTAGAGCTCCACTATTTATGGCTTAAAGGTTATGTGTAAAACTTTGCCTTAATTGTATTACATTAATGGGCCATTTACAAATAAGTTAAAAAGGGGTAGTGTAATTACAAATAGATTAAAAAAATTTGCACAGAAGCAAAAAAATTTTTTGCACAAAAGCACAAAAAATTTGCACATTAAACCTATTTGTAATTTTGAATTTTTTTTTAAACCTATTTGTAATTTTCCCTACATTAATTTCTTATTTCAAATACTATGTTATAAATTTAATCAATAATATCATTTCATATAAAAATTGCATGTAATGGTAATATATGAATATAAAATCGAACGCTATTTAAAAAATGATGTGGAGCTCACTAAACATATATTTATATGCATGCACACACACATATATAAATGTGTGGATGTTGCTTTGAATATCCCTGAAATACTACACCTAAGAAGTGGAAAAGAAGCCTGCAGATTTTAATACCCAGTATGTATTTTTATGTATGGAAACTACCTTAAATTTATTTTTTTATAGTAAATTTAAATATTACTTAAAAGAATAAAATAACTCTTTATTTTTTTACCTTGAGTTAACTATGTCATGACTTGTAGATGTATTTGTAACATTAGTAATGAATTTGCTATGTCATGGTTTCAAAAGATGAATAATAGTTGAGAAATATTAGATTATTAATATTTGAAAGTATTTAGGTTTGATCATTAATATTTGCATGACAGTTATAAATGTGCATTACATTGATAGTAAAAATAGAGTTCATCGTATTCACCAAATTCACATAAATTTTTGTCTATATATAAACACATTCTACAAATCTTAGAATACTTAAAAAATATTTTTAAATAAAATTTTAATACCAGTTAATAAAACATTTTTAAAAAGTTAGATTCTCATTTAAAAAAATTAATGATAGAAAAAGATTCGTTTTTTTTTAATATTAAAATTGATATCTTTAACAATATCTGCACTGTTTTGCCTCTTCTGAGCCAGAACGTATAAAATGCAAATTTTAATAAATGGAACGAGATATAGCTAGCTACAATATAAGAAAGCGACAAGTATGCAATTAATTTACTTCATACATTTATCACAAAAATATTATATAAAATTGTCTCATACATAAAACTTAATATTTTTATATATTTTAAAATTTAAATACTACAAAAACTTGTTATATATGTATTATATTTTTTTATCTAATTGTACATTAGTAAAGCCATAAAATGAGCGTACTTAATAATTTGGTATGTGAATAATCGCGCCCATAACTATATCATTTTTCCGACAATAATAATATTAATT